>JAWLRI010000963.1:3488104-3505470 GCA_034781795.1 Crypturellus tataupa | reverse complement strand
AAATAAAATAAAATAAAATAAAATAAAATAAAATAAAATAAAATAAAATAAAATAAAATAAAATAAAAAAATAAAATTTCTCCAAGGTCATGCTGTTGCATTCCTGGTACTGTAGGGGGAAAAATAAAAAAGAAATCACCATCATCTTTATAAAAAAGGAAATAACCTCCACTTTACCTTCCTTTACCTTCCTCCCTCCCATCTTGACCCTTTCACACTACAGTTATTCATGTTTTAGATAGATTACTAAACGGAATATAAAATCCAGGGTGCCAGTAGTGTTTTGTTCCACCTGAGCCATGGCAGTGGTCCTAGCAATTCCTTACCAGCCAGGAAAAGAACATCCTGTGATCATGCAAACAGAAAGGATGGGGGTGGGAGTCATATTGTCGTGTATACACTATCATTAACATAATGGCAGTGAATGTGTAGAAGTATAAAACATGCTGACTATCATTGTTTGCTTGTTTTGTTTTTTAATTAAAATCCAAGCCGAAGCAGAAATGAGAACTCAGATGCACAAATGTAATTACTCTTAGGATGAGAGCGAATACAGTGAAAACCATTCCCTCAAAGAAGGCAGTAACTGTGCATTTGGAGATAATATTTTGATCTTGTTGGTTAATCCAGGGTGTGTTCATGCTAATCATGATTAATTTCCTCCTAAAGTATAGTCAACAAATGAACAAAACACGAACAAAAGCTTAAATGAAAAAATATTTCATAGTTATTTCAAGCATGTCAACATATTACATCTAAAAACATTGCCCATGCCCAACCAGCTTTCCAAGGATTAGCTGCTTGATGTGAACTTCAGAAGTTCTATCCCTATTTGGTGCCTTTGATCTCATTTTGAATACTTCAGGCTTATCCACAAAAAGAAATGATCAAAAAGGTGTATATGAATGACTTGGTTTCAACCTGGATAAATATCTGTCAGTCTCTGTGTCCTGTCCAATATTGGCTACCCTGAAATTATTCATACTGAAATGGATAGTTCTATGACTAAGTAGTGGTTGCCTTAGACTGTCTACTAGGTAAAACAGGTCTTGGGAAATACCTTAGAAACTCTAACAGAGCAGGGAAAGGGAGGACACTCCTGCTGAAAGAGATTTGCAACAGTGCCAGTGGTGACAATACAGCTAAGATCAAACAGGTGAGAATATAGATGAAGAGGATGAGTATAAATCACTGTTATTCAATTATTCAATTCAATCCACAATGTAGACACAACGTAAGAGAATTATCTTAAGCTAATGAGCGAGTATAAATCACACTCTATGTATATGAACCTACAAAGTGTATGTGTTGATACTACCAATGTAGACATGATAAAATGATCTTTCATTGGGAACTGAGAATAATTCAATCATCTCAGTGAAATCAATACTTTATTCAACAATGCTTTTAGTTGGAGTCCACGGGAAAAAGGTAGCATCCCATGAGTATAATAAAAACTTTAAACAAATTCCCTTTTGAGGGGCTAGAAAAGATAGTTAAAACTAACTGGTCTATTTGGGCCATTTTTACTCGTGTATAGGTGCAGAAAAGATGAATCAAGTTCTACCTTGACTAAACATTAAACTTTAGTAGCTGTTTTTATAGCAACCCAGAATGCATTGTGCCTGGCAATGCATTTATAGAGTAAGCTATGGAGCTTATTTTGGAGGGTGATTTACTTAAAGGAATGCTCTTCAACTCATTCCATTTGTAGATCTTCACTTTCCCCCTACTCCTTCCCCCCACCAATGAAAATATAGTCTCATAAATAAAAGCAATACTCTTGCTTTCATTTACTTTTCACAGTTACCCCTCAAGAACCCCTTAATGCACATATACCCCAAGGATTCACAGATTACCAGTTGAAAACTGCTGGTTTAGGAAAACATAAATTGAGTTATTATGACAACTGTGCTTTCAGTGAGCTGGGTACACTGAAACCGCTTCAACACTGTCTACTCAAAAGCACATGGTTCAGCTCGCCAGTGCAGAATAAGGCCTGATTGTGGACAGCAGCAGCTGAGCCTGGTGGGAAATGTTTATCAACAGTTAGCAAGGGACTGAGTCAAAAATAGTGACCTTCTTTCCGTTTTCAAAACAGTCTGTCCTAAACATACTATTTCTCAGCACATCAGCTTGAAAGCTGCCAATTCATGATATCTACCAGCAATCACTCCTGGTAGTGTTGCCAGCAGGTCGAGGGAGGTGATCCTGCCCCTCTGCTCAGCTCTGGTGAGGCTGCACCTGGTGTATTGGGTGCAGTTCTGGGCTCCCCAGTACAAGAAGGACCTTGAGCTTCTAGAGAGTGTCCAGTGGAGAGCCACAAAGATGATTAAGGGACCGGAGCATTTGTCATATGAGGAAAGACTAAGTGAGCCGGGCCTGTTTAGTCCAGAGAAGACTGAGAGGAGATTTTTCAAGTATCTGCCGGGTGACTGTAGGGCAGATGGGGCCAGGCTCTTCTGTGGTGGCCGGTGACAGGATGAACACATGTAAGTTGAAACACAGGAAGTTCCACCTCCATATGAGGGAGAATTTCTTTCCTGTGAGGGTGACAGAGAGCTGGAACTCTGTTGTGGGGGTTGTGGAAGATCTCCTTCCTCAGAGATCTTCCAAACCTTCCAAACCACCCTGTGCCACGTGCTCTGGGCATCCCTGCTGGAGCAGCACGGTTGGACTAGATGATCTCTATTTTGAACCCAATTGCACCTCTGAGATTCTGTATGGAGCCCAGCAAGATTCCGAACACTTCTCCAGATTCCATTATGCTCATATTTGTGTTAACAATTTAAACTATTTTTAATTTATGAACTAATACAAACGTGGAGACAAAAATTGCATTTTAGCAAACTTGCCTTCCACATTGGCATTTAACACAGCTACAGATCCAAAACTTAGTGTTTGTGCTTCCAGTAAGAACCTAGTAAGCATACAGTCTCTTT
This sequence comes from Crypturellus tataupa, assembly GCA_034781795.1. Taxonomy (NCBI): domain Eukaryota; kingdom Metazoa; phylum Chordata; class Aves; order Tinamiformes; family Tinamidae; genus Crypturellus; species Crypturellus tataupa. The sequence goes on along the minus strand of JAWLRI010000963.1, from coordinate 3,502,528 downwards.
AGCCTAATGCCTAGTTACAACATAGACATTTTTGTTATTGATGATGAACCATAAGTTTTCATCTATTTAAATATTTTACATCAAAAGCTTAATAAAAAAGTGTAAAAGTCAACAACACTTAAGACAGCTAATAGAAAACTATGTTTGTCTATTAAATCATTTGTAGAGGACAGTCACTGAAAACAAGGAAATATGTTAAAGTCACCATAAAAATAACCATACTACACAAATCATATCACACTATATAAATTGACACATGTTAGTTTGCGGTGTATTTTTCTTATACTGATTCGTAGAAACAAGTGTCTTGTTTTGAGGAAGGGGGAAGATTGATTCCTATATTTTGCCAGTCTGACAGTGGATATTTTAGTAAACTACTCATTTTTTTTCCTTTGTGGGCAGCTTGTGTATATAGTTTGATATCATACTAACACAACCAGTTCATTGTAAAATGGATTTTGAGTATCCACATTTTCTTGGGCAAAGAAAAAAGAAGACCTTATGAGTTGGGATGGTGAGTTGGTCAGAAGAAACGGAGATGCATGAAAATCATTATTTAAAAAATGCTTTAGGAGTTCATTGGTGTGGTACTGTAATACAGATGATGCAAAACCAAAGAGTATTGCTGGAAAGGAGTACCTTGAAAGTAAACTTTCTCAACAGTGTGAAATGAGAAAGAAGAATGTTCTGGAGGAGCAGCTATTGCTTCTTCTTATGCGCTATTATCATCACAAAACAGTTGATTTGACTTTAACGGCTGATCAATATTTATACCTTTATGTTTTCTTTTTTTCTTTGGAGCCTCTTGTGGCAGAGCTTATGGATTACTATTGAGGGAATGCTTTTGGACACCGTTCAGCTTTTTACGTGGAATATGCCCGTTAAGTGGCAAAGGTGTGAGAGGCTGAAAGGGGGAAGTGTGGCTCAGTGTTTATGACGGTAGCTTTGAGATTACATACCTGAGATACCTACTTTCTCAACAAACCTACTACATCCCTTAGGTTCTTTATGTTCGGGTTCCGGATTTGTATGCCTAGTGTAGTGAAATGTTCCTTATGACGGGAGAAATAAGAGTACCTAGGAGAGAGCTAGATAAATGGAATAAAGAAAACAGGCTCCATGTGCCTAGAGACAAAGCTGTACTTAGCATGAGAATTGAAATAAGAATAGAGAATGTGCATGTAAGTAGACCTAAGATATATTTTGCAGGTGCAGTGCTTTGCACTGGAGTCTTCTTTTTCCAGGATCTGTGTTATATCTGAGCATCTGTAAATCAAATTAATCTTTTGTTGCCTTGTTCAAGCTCCAGAGCTGGAGATGTGTACTATGAAGGGCCTTTCAGAGCTGCTTGCCTACTGGGCATCATTTCTTGATATCCCGAATCATACACTGCTGTATGAAACAGGAAAGGGGATTCAGAAGCATGCATTTTTTAAACCATTCCTATGAATGAAGCTAGTAACAGATATAGTTCAGCAGAACCTGTATGTGCTGATGCTTCTTGAAAAGTACAACTTTCAAAAAGTCTTCTGTCCTGATCAAACGGAGCTACCAGACTTGATTAGATTGGCAAAAGATGTGAAGAACAGCAATTTAGTAGGAGTCATAGAGTGCAAACAGGTAAAACTGTGCCAATTCACTTACTTTCATGCTTCACCTATTACTGAGGATACTTATTTTTTGACACATGGTTATGTGTAAACCGAACTAAATTTATGTGGTCCTCTTGTGGGCCTTTATGACTGCAGTTAGGATAGTGACAGAGGCAGAACATTTCTATAAGCTACTGGAAAAGTTGACTCATTTAGTAAATGAATTCCCTTTCCCTGCTTTCATTTCAAATCCCCTTAATGACAGCCTTAAGGCCTCAGGGAAAGCAACTTAAAAAAAAAGAAAATATATACTTTTCTTAATTTCATTCCTTTATATGCAACTTTTAATAATTCAACTTTCCACTAATACAGTAGTTTCTGCAACTATAGTTCATGATGGAGTGTGTATAAAGTAAACTCTATTTTATTTCTCTGTAAATGTCAGGAGATTATAAATCAATAAAAGAGTGGTAACTGTGCAATTAACTTATTTCACCTCTGTACCTTCACATTAGCATCACTGAGAATGGTATTACCCTTTCAGTGACCCCAGTAAAAGCAATAACATCATTTTCTGCTAAAGTTAATTTTTTTAAGTGAACCTAATGCTCCTGAAAGGTGATAGATTGACAATCCTGGAAAGTGAAGTTCTCTCTTTGGTCACTGACTAGGTACTGAAGGGTAACGTGTAATTCGACAAATTACCTAGTGATTCAGCCCTGTCCCAGAAGGATAACAATGAAGTCTCGTAACTCTTCTTTTACCAATTTTATTGAGACATCACGACTTACTTAGAAGTCTGTCATGAGAGTAGTGTTCTGATGTAGTTATTGTCAATTAGCAAGCTGAGCTGGAATTCCAAGTCATTTGAAATAGGATACCGCACATTACTATAATCAGCATTGGTAGAAATTAGATGTCAGTCACAGACCACCAAGCGAAGGGTTGCGTATCCTGTTACCAATGCCCTAAACAGTTTCATTACAAAGTGACATCCAATGATTCCAAAGAAACAATTAGGGAAGGTAAATTCAGTGTAATAAATTGCTCTTGAATTGGTAGTAAAATCTTCAAAAATTTACAATTGCTGTGGAGAATGGAAATATTTAACTAAAGTAGAACAGAATTTCATAAACTAAATTATTTAATTATTGTTGCAAGTATATTTTCATGTGTGAATGTTATACCATAGTCAGTCTGGATCTTGTCACTTCCTTTTTTGTAAGGAAAATTTCCTTAAACTTCCCTATGACGGAGTTGTACAATGCACAGACAAATGCAGAGACATTATGAACTGTTCTGATACAGTAGCAATAAGGGAGTCAGATATGAAGCTGTGATAAGATTATGCCAGAATCCATCCTTCAATTGTTAAAAGGTTTTTCCTTCCTCAGTAATGGCTGTAGGGAAATGTTAGAGGAGCCATTACTTAATATAACTCTGTCTCTGCAGTGATTGTTCTCTTTACGCGTGTACATCTGTATTTCTGTGTGAGCATGGAGTCATTCTCCATGAAATCCAGAGGAAGAGGATGTGAGAACCATAGTTGCATCTGCAGTAGTGATGCAGTGTTCCGAGGAGCTCTTGTTTGGGCGAGAACTTGCCTTGCCTCACAGGGCACACACTCGAGTGCGGCAGTGACACGCTCAAAGTATCACTGCAGGCCATCGTTTCTGGTGTCCCACTTGCAACGTTGCCACAAGAATCTCCAGGAATTGGCATTTGGTGAATGCATGGAATTCTGTTAGCACCAAAGCAATTTTGGATTTAGAAAACTGTTTGCATTGCCTATTGGGTGTAAAACCCGTGGGTCACATGTAGGACAGCAACTATCAAGAGCTTGACTTCTGGAAAGCTCATGAGGTGGACATATGGCCCTAGAATCATTGTAGCCTGTTCAGATCAAACCCTTCTTTTATCTTCCAGTAGTGAGTGAGGCAAGTGCATCCAACAAAAGACTTTTCCTCTTCTTGCAATATTGGGTAAAGAGTTTTGCCCACTCTTCAGTGTTTATCTTATCAAAAGGATAAACATTACCCTCTGCTTTTCCTGGGAAGGCAAGAATTCTGTCTCTCATTGCAATCCTTTCCAAAAAGGGAGGAAAAACTGCTATGGGTTTTAACAGAAACAAGGTTAGGCCCTTGAAGTATATTCATAATCAGTCCAATAGACCTCTGGGAGACTTAGGAGTCAACAACTCTACCTCTACTCTTCTCTGTTCCTGGATTTTAATGGAAAGGAAAACTTTAGAGTTTGGGCTAGAAAAGAATTACTGTGTTTTCTGTGTTTTCTATAATATCTCTTATCTAGACACTGAGGTGACAAGAGCTACAGGTTGTGCTGGACATGTTAGTCTCAGATGTGCTTGTAGTCTTCCCATTGTATTAATCGCAGTCCTACAAGTTCTTTTGTGTACAATTTTCTTTGTAAATTTGCACTTCTCCTAGGATTGAATCTGGTCTTTTGCAATGCAGCAGAGGATAAATATTTGGAAGATAGATGATGAAATTTTTTCAGACTGTTTCAGGGATTTAACTACATTTTTCACTAAGTCTGTTGGAAAATGTATGCCTAACACCTGATTTTTTCTTTTTAAGATTTCTGCTTTAGCTTAGTGTGATAACCACTCCTTTTTAGCAAATCCAGTTATCTAAATGCCTTAATGTTGTGCCACATTACAGTAACATTTTTCCTGTGGAATGCTTGTCTGAGTTGCCCTCAAGATATTTGCCTGTGTGGCATCTCTTCTTGTACTTAAACCCAACCACTCCTCAGCGTGCTATCTCATTAATTGTATACTAGAAAAAAAAAGAAAAGGAGAGCACTGTGACCTGTGTGTATGTAGTACTTAGTGAGAACCTAGGGAATTATTTAATGAGATAAATCACCTCAGATATTTCTTCAACATTCTTGAATAGTCCATGAGATCCCATATGCTTGTAGAGATTGCTAAAGGGCTCAGGTGGTCCCTCATTAGCTAAAATGTCATTTAATTTCTTCCATCTTTGTGCTGGAAATGCCTTCAAAAAAAGCTTGATGGCACAATTAGCTGTTGCTATAGTTAACAAACAAGGCAGAGGTAGGACAAGAAAGAACCAAGATATATGAGTGCAGAATAGATTCATGTCAGTGGCACACATCCCCAGGCTTACGGTTTATGAACAGCATCAAGCTGGTGAACTCAGCTGTCATTGTGAATGCCCCCTGCTGGGATAGGGGCAGTGCTAATTAAAACTCACTGCACAAAAGGGCTATTTCTAATGAATACATACTGATGAGGCATTTAGTTGTGCCCCTTGCATCTTCAGAGGTATTAAAAGTTGCTTTCATGACAGATTTCCCTTTCCAGGAAAAGCTGTTGATTGCCTGAAAAATTTTGGTCATTACCTTTGTTTCCGCGTGGAAGCAAGTAGTGACAGGCAGAGAAAGAGAAAATGTGTAAGAAAAAAATCGTCAGTCTGCAAAAAAGAGTTCAGCCTGAGCTTTTGGGTGATCTTGTCAGGAAGCATCCTGATGGCAGGGAAATGGGTTCTCCCTTCTTTCGAGCCCGTCTTTGGTGCTGGCCTAGAGGACCTCTGTAGATTGCTTCCAACCTAAATTATACTATGAGTCCATGTTCATTTCTACAATTAAAGAATGAAGAATAAGTAATATTGTAAATACATATTAACACTAATCAAAGTCATAAGAAATGTAATGTTGCCAAAGTCAATGGCAAAATTCTTTTTGCATTCAAAGGAAACAAAACTACTTTTGTGTTTGGCAGGATATGAATTGAATGCATTGAATATGTTTATAGAATGTACAGGCAAATACTATAATACAATTGTAACCATTATTTATCACAGCTCCACCCTGAAATGTGCTGACAACCATAAGTACTCTCTGACTTATAGGTCTTCTGCAAATACTTGCTCTGGTTGAGCTCTAAGTAATTTTGGACCAGCTGTAGGTCTTTATCTTGCATGCTATCAGTGTAAATCTGTTCCTGAAGCAAGACCAGACCTGAGGCTTACAGCATTTGGAGGGACCCAGCATCTGTGTGTGGCAGAAAGCTGCAGGGCTGTCCTGGACAACTCTCCTTCACAGCAGTGTGGGTGTAGCCATTGGACTCGGAGAGACTTTGCGTGTGAAGAGGCAGGAAGTCTTTATTTGGCCTCAAATAATAATCTGGAGAATTAGCACAAGCAGTGGCATTACTTACCTAACCAACTAAATGCAGTTAGACATCTGTCCGCCATTTGACACCTGAAATTCAGTGTTTTCACTTAAATCTTGAGACAACGTTGGGAAATCCTGGCTGTGTGCAACATTCTCTCTGCTTCACGTTGATGTATTTGTGAATGTCTAGACAGAAGGACATAGTTAATAGAAATAACTGAAACTATGAGATAAGCCAGTTTAATATGGTTTTCATCTTTCAACCAGAATTTTAGATCCTAGATTTGCAGAAATAGCATGCATGATGAAAGTGTTTTTACCATTAAAGAAGATGTATGGAGTCATTGACAAATGGGGAATCTGATCACTTGCATTTCTCACAGTAAACACTAGATGGCCATGTGGGCTTTTTCTTCTTCTTAGTATGTTTTAAACTTAATTATGAAAAAAGCTTGTAGTGTTCTTGATGACCATAAATAATATCATGTGATATAATTTCTCTAGAAAAGTTAGCACATGTTAGACTGATTTCAACAGGGCCAGAATTACATATATTTTTATTGTACCTTATAACTGCATACTGTTAACTTGTGTCCTACACGAAATACAGTAAAAGGTGTTTTTAACAAATATCATGTAGAAAAGAAAAAATGTGTGGCAATGGTACAAAAGTAAACCTTGCAGGTACTTCCTGTTGTTGTAACTTAGCTTATTTGAATGAAGTAAGATGCTTCATGGTACGTATGAATGTTCATATACATTAATCTCTGTTTTAAGATGCCGTTTATAGCTATCATTCGGTAGGAAGTTCTGAATACTATGGATGTGTTGCAGTCCCAAAGTGTAGATATCTTTGAAAACTTATATTGAACAGAAGAGCTCGGCATCCTCACACGTTACTCCATATAAAAAGGTTACTCTGTTTCTTTTGGAAATTTTTTTTTTTGCTTTTTGCTTGCAGAAAGGAGAGCAAGGAATAGATTTCAAATGAGGAGGAGAAATGTTATAGATTGTAAAGGCAAACATACCTTACCACAGAATAATGCATAATTTAATAACTAGCAAAAAAAATTCTAAAATGCAGTTTTCCTCTAAAGTTTATATTTTACCTTTTATCATTGTGAAAATCTTCCCCAGCATGAATGAATATGTACAGCAGTTGAAGGTGATTATATGTTTATAGTCATACCTTGGGCTTCTGGCAGCATGATATTTCATCCTAGTTGTACAAGTTGGAAATATGGAGACCTTAGGTACTGGAGACTGTCAGATTTGGCCCTCTGTTATGTATCTGCTTTTCAAAATAGCTCCTTTTGCTTCAGGAGCTATGTCTTCTTACGATTTATTTGCAAAACATGAATCACCAAAAACAATTGAATGGAAGATATCTTCCTTTCAATTCTATAGAAGTGTTAAAGTCTTCTTTCCTTGAAAAAGCAATTTTGTTTCAAAATTCCTATCAACAAATTGGAACATTAGTCCTTGTGTTTTCAACTTTTTAACAGAGCCTTTGATGTTCATGGATTAAAAAGAATTCTTATGGATTTTTTTTTCTTTCTATGTTTCAAGAGCTCTATTAGAAAGCAAGGAAATTTAAATAGTCTGGTTTTGGTTTATTCTAGAGTAAGAAGGAACCTCTACAGAAATGGAAGTTCCATTACCTAAAAAATCCTAGCATTTAAATTCAGAAATAATCACACATGTGTTATTATAAAAGCATAAAAAATAAATGCTTGATATTAAATAGTATGTATCTATGCAATTAATGATCAGTGTGCTCCTTCTACCATACAGATGCCATTCAAAAAGGCAACAAGATGCTATATATTTACAGAAAAGCTGCACCAGACTTTGGGAGGGCTTGACAAATTTCTTTTCATTGCCCACATCACTCAGTGTACATTCCAGAGTTGTTTAATAATGTGAATGTTGGTCTGAAGTTCTCTTCAAAAGTTATGTTCACCTATGCAGAAGATGTGTACACCTTCTGTAAATTATTTGGCTGCAAATGAGTTTAGTCCTGTATTACTGAGGTATGGTAAATCCTGGCAGTACTCTTGTGGGATTAAAAATGTATTTCTTATTGCTTTTCTTAGGAAGAAGCTACTGGCTACCTATACTAAATACCATTGAGATGTGAGATCGTTATGTCCTGCCCAAAGATTTGAGGCATATATTTAAAGCAGTTTTCTAGATTTTAGGCAGACGTCTCTTTCTTCGTTTATGTTAGCCTCGGGTGGCAGATCTTTATTGACTGTAAATTTCTGGCACTCCTATAGCACAGCTGCTTTACGTTTAATATTTGGATGGCAGAATGTTCAATAGTATTGAAAGCCAAGGAATTGGATTTGAGTTTAATGCGCTGCTTATTGCTCTCAAAGAGCTATTTATTTGAGGGGGGATCAACTATGTATGAAGATTGTTATAACAAACAGATGAGCAAACCTCTGCTGAAGATAGACCCAATCCTTGTTTTAAAATCCTGAGGGCATATAAATATTACTAGCCCAAGTTGTTCTTATTGCTTTCTGATATTTACTTGGGCTTTTGTCTTTTGCTTGGTATTCTTGTCTTTGTCTTTGGTATTCTCAATGGTCTTGTGAGTCGCTTCTGGGCGAATTCGAAAGTACTTGATCCAGCTACTCTGAACACAGTGGTGTGAGCAGGGTGCTGGCTTAGATGGCCACCTGAGGTCTGCTCCAACGTGTATTATCCCATGATTCTGCAGTGTAATTACTGTTCTGAACAAACCTCTTGATCCATTTTATGACTTTCTATCAGTTACGGGTTTTTTTGTTTATTTATTTTTTTTTTCTATAACTAAATAGGATCTTTCTACCTTTTCTGAGGGAAAAAACAGAAATAATGGTCTAGGGTCTGATTTTAGTTGCCGAATTACATAGTAACTAAGGTTACATTTATGCTATCGAGTAAAAAAAGGCTGGAGCTGAGCATAACATCACAGCTGTCCATGCTATTTAACTCTTAGCTTATTCACTAGCATTGTTTTAGCTTCTACCAACTAGGGCTTTGCCAACTGACAAAAGTGCTTGGATATTCTTGCACAAGTGGCCATTCCCAAAAAGACGTTTCCAAAGCACAGTATAGATGCAGCCATCCTGGTCTGGAGAGGAAGAGTATTTTTCCATGCCCAGATGTGAGCTGGGAAGTGTGACCGGTCTTCAGGGCTGAGCTGTCTCTGTGCCCAGTGCCTAAAGTGAGGTGAGCAGACACCTCACGATGATCCTCAGGGCCTAATAGAAAAAATAAACCCAAGTCACTTGCAATCTATAGCAGGGGAGAAGTAAAATATCACCGATTGAAAATCAGTAGGTATTTGTTGAGCATATCTGCCAAGATTTCATTACTGGGATGAGCAAGAATGATTTTTTTACTGTTGGGAACTTTGTTGAACAATGTGAGAGCTGGGTGGAAGTTAAGGATTTTTGGGAATATAAGCTTAATTGACAGACCTTTCTGCCTGGGACATAATTAATGCAACTGTTTCTTAAATTTCTTTTGGTAATTGAACTCTGAAAAGGTGGCTTGTGGACAAGCCTTACCAAGAGACCATTATGAAATTATATCTTCACTTTCTCTATCTGATCTTGTGCGTTGAAAGTGTGGGTGGTGTCAGTTGAGGAGATAAGCCCTTTAACTGCCTATGATAAACACTGTACAGGAAAATCCAAAGTTTGCTAGGTGATAGCACGAAGGATTTAAGACACCCACAAATCTTAAATATGAAGAGGTAGTACGCTGCTCACTGGGCATACGTCAGAATAAGTGGGTACCTCAAGGGAATATGGGTTCCAGGACGGTTTTGGATGGAAGAATTAACTCTGTGGGGATTCCAAATGAAGAATGCCTGAATCAGAAGGTGAAGAAAAAAAAGTGAAGGAAGGAGAAGTCTTCTTGGCACACTCAGTGTAAATAACAAATGACTTTCCTGTTTTCTGCAGAAGGCTCATAACCAGAAACCTTAGGGGAAGCAGTTCAAGGAAGCAATATTATGAAAGTCTGACTTCTTAGAAGTCATCGTGACACAAGGTAATATAGTGGGTGAAACTTGTCTACAACACAGGCTTTATCCAGTCCCTCTGTTAGTAATCTGGAAGTATTTTAGTCACAGCAACTTCCAGAAAACCAAACTTTCCATGAGGGACTGTACAGCAATCCTGTGTAGAAACCTCAATGACTACAGGGGACATTGTCACTGAATATAGTCTGCATCTTCTGAAGAGATCCTGGTAGAAAAATAGCAGCTCATTATGGTCTGAGACATCTCCTGTGTGAATATAAAAGAGCTACTTTGACATATCAGAATTTTTGGAAGCAGGGAAGGAAAGTATGTGTCAATGTAGTGTCTGTTGCAGAGGGGATACAAGATTGGAGGTACCTATGCTTGGCATGCAGCAGTGCTCATGCTTCTTAGACCCAGCTCTATGTCTGAAACAGGATTATTTGCTTCACAAGCAGCTTAATCTGCAATAACACCTGTATTTTATAAGATCCCTGAACTAACTGTGTTCCTTCACTTGAGTATGCTTTGTTGCAGGAGGTGGATTCCTAAAAATCTCTTATTCCCTCTTCCTGCCTCTGGCTACTTTTGTTACCCTTCATCTTAGTCCATCATTGCAGTTATGCTCAGAGAATTGTTCATGAGGCAGTTCTGTGAAATGAATCAGAAAAATGATTTGGATTAAAAACCATGCTCTAACAGTTAGAGTTATTTTAGTCTAAGGCAGGCAAGGAAAGATGGGAAATTTAGAGAAAGTATTTAAATAATGAGTAATTTCAGCTACAATATTTCTTGCCAATGCTGTTTTGTTCTTTATTTTACATCTAGACACTTCCTTCTAGAAGTGACGATGCATGATCTTAACTTATAGGATTAAAATTGTTACAGGATTGTCTACTGGATCATAACTTGCTACACACGTCTAAGAAGGGTTGCTACACTGCCTTGAGAAAAATATGGAGTTTCTAGCAATTAAATGGTTATAGGTGCCAAATTTCTTGACTAGAAAAAAGCCATGATTGTAAAAAAGACAAAAAAACCTTCTATATTTTGAAGCTCAAAACTACAAAAAATAAACGATAAAATTAGCTGACTTATTTCAATGCTATATTTTGAACAGTGAATGAAATTCAATCTGCAAGCAGATTTTTTTTTTTAATTGTACCATGGCAAAAGTGAAATCCCACACATGCATAAGAGCATAAAGCAGTGGGAAAGGAGGTATGTTATAGCATATCAGCTTTCCATAAAGAATGTTAAACAAATGGGGATGGATCTCTGAGGAGGTTTATCTCCCTGCCATCACACAGCAATAGGGATATTTGCTTAATGATATCTCATTTTTTAACTGTCAGTTTGAATTGTTAGCTGGCATCATCATTAGTGATGTGATAGTTATTAGATATATCCTGAAGATATCTTATGTATCCAGTGATTTTGAGCTTTATAGGTATTCCCTAGATTATTGATAATAGTGAGCATTCTCAATACCTTAACTACAACAACTGTGACTATGTATCCTGAATTTGACTAAGGACCACACAATAAGAAACTAAAAAAGAAAAAAAAACAGTGCACATATGAAATATTGGTAGTCTTGCAAAATATGGATTTCCTAATATTTCAGAAAACTTGTGTAGGAAAAAAACCTGTCACTTACAGTTGAACATACACATTCTACTATCATCAAGTGCTCCCTGCATTACAGAGTAGTTACATAAACTCGAGGTAGTTGCTACAAGCTCAGGAGATCTGCTCAAATAAGCCATTCTATGGAATTCAATAACACTGTAATTATAATGTGACCTCTGTTTGATAAGCGTCTGTAAGATGCTCCATATGAAAACAGTGGCTGCAACTTAGTGAGTGTATTAAATCATTCTACTACAATGTCAATGATTTGAACAGCCACTATAGTATAAAAAAAAGTGCAAGTGTCAGTCACTTTGAAGACCAAGTATTTTTATGGGCCTCTCCCCCAAAACAGTACCTGCTTATTTTATGCCAAATACAGCATTTTAGTTTGGCATATGGAAAGAGTGCTAAAGCTTTACTTGCTTACCTTATGTTATGTGTTGCTCTGGGCATGATCTGTTCTCTACTCTCCCCTCATCCAGTTTCTAGTCCCTCAGACTAGACAGACTTTTGTCGTGACCCAGCCAGGCTGTTCTTACAATATGCTTACATTAGGTTTCCTAATCTCTCAAATAATAAAATAGCATCTTGCACCCACAATGCTGCAGGTCATTTCCTTCTTGCGGGTCACTCAAAAGGGAAGTGATCTTCAATCAATCTGAGCTAAATAGGAACCTGAATATAACAAAATTTGCTTGCAAACATGGTAGCAAGATATTGCAAAGGTCACGAACTTTGCAAAGTCAGCACACCCTTCCACCTATTGATTCTGCAAATCAAGAAACTCACAAGCTTCTGCAAGTAAATCCAAATCCTATAAACATCAAGAACCTGAAGGTTCCAGTAAATAATTCCTGTCAAAGTCAAGTCTATAAACAACTTATTAAAACATGTCAAACTGTCAGACATCCTTTATATTTTCAATACCCTTTCTAACACAAGAGATAAAACAAGAACTTGCTGATATTATGCTACAGAACACTACTGGACTTGATGGTACCTTTCCAAACGTCCTTAAGAACTTTGGACTAAGGAGAAGGATATGGCATATTTCTTTACAGATAGTTATATCTTTGGCAAATTACCGAAGAATATAAAGTTGAAAAAATTATAGATTTAGAAGTAAACAGTCAATTCTATCACGTAAATCCTTCATGCTTTTTTCTTTATTGAGAAATAACTAATTCTTATGGACTGTGAATGTCCATAAGAGAACATTCATGAATGTGACAAAAATAGAATTGTAAGAGTATGAGAAGATTCCGACCAGAAAGGATCTCAACAGATGTCTAGTCCAGGCTCCTGTCCAGAGTAGAGTACTGATCCAGCTGTGGGATCAGACCAGGCTGCTAAGGACTTTAGCTAAGATCCTGAGAACCAAAAAGGATGGAGACAATGTAGTCTTGCTGGTCTATGTGCTTCACTACTTGAGTGTACACCCACTCCACATCAAGCAAACTTGACGCCCATGCTGAACCTCCCTTATATTCATACTCTTAGACTCATGCCTATTGTCAGTCATGCTCTGGTCTCCATGTAGATATTGTCAGCATGCTACTATGTTACCCCAAGGGGAAGAACTTATTTTCCTAGAGTATGTGCGCGAGTACCCATGATAGGTGCTTTTCTTGTCAAAGCAAATTATATAGCAAAGAAGCTCTGTCATGGGGAAGATGGAACGTGTGTTGGCTTGGTCTGAAGAACTGAATGAAAAGAAAGTGCCACTAAGTTAGCTCACCAGAAAACTAAAGGTGGAAGGAGCCTATGAGTTCAGCCTGGGGAAGGAGGAGCCTGGTTTGGCTTCCCATAAAGGGAAGGTATGGGAAGGATGATTTGACTATTTCTGAAAATTCTCAATCCTCACAACATCAGGTTGACCAAAAAGTAAGTGGAAATAATCTTATCTTACAACATGTGATCCCTGTGCCTGACTATTAAATTAATTTGCTTTGTTCTCCTGTCATTAACTGCCACACTTTTTCTGGAAGGTATCCTTGATGAATGCATCTGTATATATCTGCTGGATACATCTGTATTTCTGTTGCCTTGGATCTTCATATCTCCTGAACTGTCTTTCTAGGCTAGTGAGCACTGTTTGAACATTTGATACTGACAAAGAGTACACTAATTCTATGTTTATGATCTCACCTGACCTGTTTTTTTTCATGAGTTCCCCCTTCAGTCTTCCTAAAACGGTTCCTCAGTGTTGTCTCTTAGCTCCTGCCAGTCACCAGTTTAAAGGTATCTTGTGCCAGAGTGCGGGCATGGACCATCATGTTTAATCATTACAATGGACCTATGAAATTCCATGAAAGTCATCTGGTCCTTTTTGTAAAGGTATTTATACTCTTGGCCTCCACAGCGTCCTGTGGTATTGAGTTCCACAATTTAATTCTCTGCTTTGCACAAGCATTTCCTTTCATTTCTCCAGTAATTTGCATGCCACTTTCTCTTTGCCTTGTCATAATTCATTTTTATAGACATCTATAAAAGCCTCAGCCCTCTTTTCTCATCTGAAAAGACTTAGTTTACATAACTTCTGTACAACTACTTCATACCACTGATTATCCCTGTTGCCTTTAGTTGTACTTTTTCTAGTTATGCTAGAACCTTTTCGCTGTGGACTCGGTATTCCAGATGTTAGCCCAACACAGAGCTAAAGAGTGGCTTGAGACTATATTTGCTTTGTTTTGTTTTGTTTCAGTTTCTAAGGCTTCATGACATATTCAGTTACATACTTTTCTGAGTGGAGAGCGGTGGATGTCCTCTACCTTGACTTCACCAAGGCTTTTGAGACCGTCCCTCACAACATCCTCCTGGACAAGCTCCGGAGGTGTGGTTGGTGAGGTGGATTGGGAATTGGCTAGATGGCAGAGCCCGGAGGGTGGTCATCAGCGGTGCAGAGTCTAGTTGGAGGCCTGTGTTGAGCGGAGTCCATCAGGGGTCAGTCCTTGGTCCAGTCCTGTTCAATTTATTCATCAATGACCTGGATGAAGGCACAGAGTGCTCCCTCAG
>JAWLRI010000963.1:3447150-3488004 GCA_034781795.1 Crypturellus tataupa | reverse complement strand
GCTCTAGGTGGCCCTGCATGTGCAGGGGGTTTGGACTAGATGACCTCTAGAGGTCCCTTCCAACCTTAGGCATTCTAGGATTCTATGATTCTTTGATTCTATGATTCTGGAAAAGAGAGCCTCACACAAAATCAGCTGAGGCAACCTCAGATCTTACCCTTCAACTGGCATCTCCAGTTTATTATATGCAACCCTTTGTGCCCTTTCCAAAACTTATTTTTGCTTGATAAATCAAACTGTTTAGGCATATTGGAGGATTCTGTGGTTATTTTAAATTTACTACTTTAAATTTAACATTTAGTGTTTCTTTAACACTACATTTAGCATTAAATTTAGAATTTTGCAATTAGTCTAGAAAATTGGTATGACAGGTTTTTCACAGGATTTCAATTTTTGATTTATTTTACCTCACCCAATATTTTTTTTAAGTGATTTTTTCCCAACACCACAAAACAGATCAGCTTTTTGGTAGTTGTACTGTTTCTAATTTAATTATTCCAGAGATGAACAGACCTATGTAAATAATGCTTTGCTTGCAGCACACGTTGATCTACAGTAGTTCTTAGTTAGATGGGCCTCTCACAAAAGTTGAAATGTTACAACTGAGCTTTTCCTGTACGTTATTCATTTTCAGTCATGCAGGATGTTTAAAGAAGATTTTTAAGAAACTCAAGAGCTAAAAATGGACATAATCTGTACAACCACCGTTTTACCTAATTTTACTAAAAGAACTGCAAATGCTTGAGCTGCAATGTGCTCTGGCAATAAAATTATAATCTGCAAAGTCTGACTAGATGATTTTAAACTTGCATTATTCAGAACTACTGTGCATTATTCAAAACACTATGATTGGTTTAATTGCTGTGCTTATTAGACCTTGCTATATGAAAGGACAAGTGCCATTGCTATGTCCAAAAACAAGGGCAGGTTAAATCTCTTCTTCTTCCTTTCTTTATTTTTTCTTTATTTTAATCTAGCATTTTAATCTAGTGTTTATTCAGCTATGTCAACTCTCTTCATGTGATTATGTATTACTTGAGAAGTTTGCATACAATTTTCAGAGACAGTGACCTAGCTTTACCTGATGACTACTCTGCACAATGTCTAGCTGGGAGCAGAGGATTATTGAAAATATACAGTGAAACAATAGTTCCCATTTTTTCAAGGACAGAAAAAAAAGTTTTAAAAAAACTTTTAAAAATTTTTAAAAAATGTTTTTAAAATTTCTAACATTTTGAGGATCAACAAAGTAAAAACACCAGGATCTAACCTCCAGCTCCGCAGGCTTTAAACAAGTCCTCAAGTCATTAAGAAAGGATACTTGATGTTACAGTTTCTGGTTTATTTTTTCATTGTGGAGCTGACCTATAGGGAATTCCCAGGAGATTAAATAGATTCTGCTGCACTTGTTGTTTCTTTTATAATCAGGAAAAGAAGCATCATAAAATACCATAACTCTGGCCTCAGTGCTCAGAAGTTTGCTGCTCTAATTAAAAAGTGAATGTTCCCTATATTTTGCCAAATAAAGCTCTTTTATAACAAATAACCTTTTGATGGGGAAACCACACTGTTTGGACACCAAAAAGTAATTTTAAGGCTTATCTTGAGCCTGTGCCATGGTAAACACAGGCTGGAGCTTCTTGCGTTTCCTCTCTCTTTACTAAGGAATCAAAACAGATGTATTTCAGTGACTGGCTTGTGCAAATATTCTACTGTAAATGTAACTACAGTTGGTGACAAATTCTGTTCTAATGACATTTTTAGAAGGATTACACTCTCACATTAGGGCAATGATTCTATAGGGCAAGGTTCGGACACTTTTCTATTATTAACGTAAATTTGCACTGCTTTTGTTTAATTCCTGCAGAAAAGTTTCTTTTGGCCTGACATTTCTGAGCATACTCCTACTCTCTCTCTCTCTCTTTATTTATTTATTTTTTTTAAGTTTGAGGTTATTCAGACAAGCAACATTTGAATGGAGGTGCTGAGAAAACTCGGTAACTGTGATGTCTTTTGAAATCAAGTTTGCTAGATATGGATTCAATCACATTTTTCACAAGCATTAATTCAGCACTCTCCTCTGCCCCATGCAAGTAAATGCAATGTCAATACATAAATAGACTGTCCTTACTAAAGTACCCAGAAAAGCGATGACACACTAAATGGGAGAGAAGCCAAACCCCACTAACTTGCAAAATTCGCTGAGGTATACCGGTACATAGGCTATAGATACTCCTAATGAATACCTGCATAAACAAACATAATTCTTTGGTATGCATATCAGCATTAGAGGGGCCCTTGCAATATTTTAGTATAGAAATTAGAAGTATGCCATATATGCAGTACTTCAGTCACTTTTCATGGTTTAACAACTATATTCAGCTCCCAACGCAAACAAGAAATTAGAGTTTTTCTCCACAGCCAGTCAAATACTTTGGTCCTTACTATCACCTTTGAAGTACCTGTTAGGGTATGTCCCATTGAGTCTAATGTCATATGAGTTAAGGTGTTAAGGCTCAGCTTGTGTCTTGAATGTTTTTAGTTAGTATCCTTAATTTCCTTTGTTTCACTGAGCTCAATCCTGAATGCTACCAGTTAGTGAATATACCATGTTAGTAAAATAGCAAAATAGAGAGCCATCTTGACAAGATTCTGAGGTTCTCCTTGTGGTCCAAGAAACCAAGAACAGACATCACCTTGCAAGAGAGACTCAGCACCTTGCTGAATACCCCCTTGAGTCATAAAGGTTAAGCACAGCTCAGCCACTAAGAACATATTGCCAGTATTAGTTAGGAAAGCCCAAATTTGGAGGTTGCCAGCAACCTAGAACTTTATCCTTTTTTGAGAGATTTTGTTTTGTTTTGTTTTTCCTTTTTGGCTGAGGAGTATGCCTATGGTCCTTGCAAACATGTTATTTTTCCAAGAAAGCATTAACAACAACATAATTGATACTGATTTGCCAGAATTCTAGATACACAAGAAAAAGAGAAAAAGTTGTGTGAATATTTTAATATCCATGCTACTGTATTTCATGGGGTATATTAAACATTAAACTTCTGATGTCTTATTATTATGACAAGGCAAGAATTGAAAACAGCACAGAACTGCAAGTAATCCATTTTTATGACAAGTTTGCAGAGTGAATGAGGAATAGCAAACATAAGCCATTCTCATTACTGTATTCTCGTTGTCCTCCATAGATGTCATACCCAGGGCAATCTGCTCTTTCATTTTTCTAAAGAATCATATTTCATATTACTAGATGTTCTTGAGCAGACCAGTTATCTGTGCCAGACACTTCCAAAAACAAATGTAAATTATCCTTACTCTGACAGCTCAAGAAATGCATGTCAACTATGAATAATAGTTATGAGTATTTATGAAACATCTAAATACTAAATACATCTAAATACAAAAAAAAAAAAAAAAGCCATTCCACAAATCTGAGTTATTCAGATTCTATTTTGATGCATGTGTATGCAACTAAATATACAGTTAGGCTGTTATAATGCATGGTTTTTTAATGCATTGCAGGATATACATATGAGCAATAATGAGAGCTCTTGGGAACCGCATTACCTAAATCTAATTTGCTGACACATCAGCGAAAGGTCAAGTAAGTATTTAAAGAACAGAACTCTAGTGACGCGAGATCAGAGACCTGGAGATTTTTCTTCAGCTTTGCCCTACTGCATATTCGTGCAAATGTTTAGTGATAAAGCTAACCCTTTTTAATAATACTTCACAAAACTCTAGGTGCTGGTGGCACCACTGGCTAAAACTATTCAGCAAAACATTATAAATTAAAATCTATTTCTTAGGAGGCTTGTTGTCCTTTACAGAAGATGATTTTAGCAATGCAAAGAAAAGGAATTCTGCTAGGTCTTCCTAGTGGTTGCAATTCTTCACTGGCAGCATGAAACACACCATTTCACTATAAGATTATTCATATAGCTCCAGTCATTTAACAATAACTTTCTCATTTCCTTTAACTGTGGTTGCTCTTTATATGAATTCGTGTTCCATCTTAAGGGTAGGATACTAGTCCTACAGATGACTATTCTGTACAGTGGCAATGTTTTGGTAAAAATGAGTTTTCTTCTGGATTATGAGACCTTTAACTTCAGAAAAAACAAAACAGTGAAATGTAATTTTCCTTGATTTCCTGTGTGTTTTGCCTAACAAGTCTCTTGGTAAAGTCCTGAAGGTTTTGCTTAGGAAAACGTTAAGGAATTTAGGTCAAAAGTCTTAAAAAGCATATGGAATTTTCCATAAACAATACCACAGAGGTTTGTAGTTCAATTTAGCAGTTGAAAAGTGAGCTCTGAGGTACAGATTGCAATTATACAGATATACTGCATGTTAAAATACCAATATCACAACTCATAATTATGTTGAAAATATGCTGAGCTGGCTAAAGTCTGAAAATATGACAATAATAAAAGTTTACGATTTGGGGTTAGGAATGATTCCAAACTATGACACTGAACAGAAATAATAGATCTTTATGCCTTACTATGGACCCATTTATAACACATTTTTTTTTGATCCTATGGCACATGACATAATGTGTTTATTTTGATTTATCTGGAATACACAAAATAAATGTAATTCACAACTTTTATAAATATGACATTTGTGGGTAGCTTTATTTATTTATTTATTTATTTTTGAAGCTCCAGGTGAGGTTTATTTCTCACTATGCTTGGCAGTGGACAGACAAATAGGAAGACAGTCTCCCTTCTTCAAAGAACTTTCAATTTAAAAGGTAGATATAGAGAAAGGAGGAAAAATAATCTAACTTTATTTTACAGAGGGAAAAAGTAGAAGTCTATGATAGTCTATGATAGTTTTTCATTTGATGCTGCTAAGACACATTCTAACAACAAAGAAACATATTATCATTTTAAAATTGTAATTTATAAAAAACAATTTATTAATGTTAGCTATTGCCTCATGTAATATTAAAGTTAATAATCTGAGGAAACTGATGAGATTTTTCAGGACATTTATGAAGATATACAAATAGACTTGTCTCTAATTTGGTTATTTTTCAAAGGAAGAGATTCTTAGAAGGAGAACTCACTGTAATTAGAGATTTTTTTTTTCCTTAAATCTACAAATAATTGCTTTTTTCTGGGATTATTATTTTATAAACTATCTCTTGATAAAATCAAGAATATGCAAAATTGCAGTCAAGGATTTTACAGCAAAATTTCTAAATAAACTCTGCTTTATGTTTCTTTCTTTATCTTCATCTCCAGACTTGTCTCTCCCGTTTGGGCAAACCTCTTTGTTATTAATCATTTTCATCGTATCACATGGCCACCTCTTCTCTTCAGTCCTTGAGGTGGTCTCCTGGCTCTCTGTCTTTGTACAGAGCTGAAGCTCTCGGTCATGCTTTTATCCCTCCTTTCTATCATTGCCCCTTTTTTATGATTTGTTGCTGTTGTCTACCCCTGGCCCTCTACTTTTATCCTTAGCTTCTTCCTATTAATCAAGGTATCTTTCTTCCTTTTGGAAGTCATTCAACCTCCTACAAAGTGATGATATCTCTTCTTAAAATTTCTGTTACTTTTATCCTGTCACTGAGGTCTCCTGTAAGCTGTAGTTCCCCTGTCCATTTCTAACCTATACTTGTTAAAGTACAAAATTAAAGAATTGAAAACTCATTATTTTTAAATTGCTCTTTTATTGTAACTTTCTCCATTCCTTTATTTTATTTTTTTTGTGGTCTTTTCTATTTGCTCTCTCCACTGATTTTCTGCTGTCATTTCTCAATGGTTCCTCCTTTTTAACTCAAGGCTTGATCTAGCTCTGCCTAAAAAAATTCCAATTGAAATTAATAATGAATTTAAAAATTATTTCAATCCAAAAGCTCCTCCTTTCTCTTTGTATAAGCCTTCAAAATATTCAGGCACAAGGCGGTACAGCTTCAAATTCACTTGTGCAATTGAAGACCAGGCAGATCAGTAGGTTATCATCTGATTCAACCTGTGCATGACAGCTGATATAAGCTTATTACTCACCCTGTTTTGGGTTCTTGACTTGGATGTCAGAAGCCTTTGAGTAATCTGTGGTTTGTTGAACCAAAGCTATAAGTCAATAGTTCCAGAATGCCAGTCACAAAGGATACTTGGAGAATTTTTTGAAAGAAGAGTAACTTCTTTTTATTAGCCAGAAAAGAAGGGACCTGCAGGGGCTACTGTGTAGAAGTGCAAGTGGCTATGGCCAGAAACAAGGGGAAACAGCACCCTGAGATTTTGCATTTCATGTATAACTGCAAATATTTGCTGTCCTCCTCAGTCGCAATGCATTTTCGAAACTTCCTTTGACGCCATCCACCCTTGAAGAATTCAGTCAGAAAAAGACTTACCACTCTCACCTACAATGCCATTATCTCAGAAACCATTAAAATTCCAGGTAAAGATTAAGTAAGTCACTGTAATATGTATGCTTTTAAGATGTGTATTCATGATGTTCGTGATGTATATTCAAGAGAAATTGTGATGGACTCTTGTTTAAGGTGATGTGTGATATCACTGGTGTTGAAAAAATAATCTGTTGCATATGTCTCACTGTTCTGACTATTGATTTGGCTATAGGGCCTTATCCAAAGCCCATTGAATGGCCAGATTGTTCCTACTTAGATCCTGACATTGGAATTTACTAGACATAAATAGGAAAAATAAGCATGGCCTGGCAATGTTAAGAGAAGCATTCTGAATAACTTCTGTCCTCACATGTTTCAGTCTATACATTTAGAGCAAAAATGAAAAAAATGCTTAGCATCATAATTCTTTGGTTATGGGTCTATGGATAAAGTACTTTAACAGTTAAAACCCATGCAAGAAATAAGCTGAAAAATGAATGGAACAATTATCACTGCCTTTGGTAGGTTTCACATAAGTTCCAGAATCAAGCTCGTCCTTCACATATTTGTGAGTGAGACCAGGCTCACTTATTTGAATATTTTATTTTATACTTCACAGCTTCTCACGTAAAATTTGTTCCTTTCTCAACATCCAGATATGTTTGTCTGGCCGTGTTTAAAATCTAAAATATATACATACATATGTATGAAAGCTAAAATATATACAAATAGCTAGCTATATAAAAATCCTTTCATGATTAAGAAGGAACAGTTTGTATGTGGATTGGAGGCATTACCTGAAAACATGTGTCTGGCCAATGCTTTCCTTAAAACTATTTCTGACAGACTTTATTTTATTAAATCACTCCTTGTGAAACCAGCTTAAATGCTGAGATAATCATAGTGGTTGCTAGCTGTAGGTTTTCTATGATTATTATCATCTTCTAGAACAATAATATAAAATATTTAGAAAGAGATTTTTAATGTGCCTTTGCACATAATTAAAAAAAAAAAAGTTAAAGGTAAAACTGGTCTTCATCCTGAGAATCCCTATATCTTTCCTTAAAGTATTTAATTGAATAGCATTTTATTTGCAGTTCTGTACAGATGTACATACCAATGACAGGAGTCAACAGTTGCCTACAAACAGTACCAGAGCTGCTGCAGCGGGCAGAAGTGTTGACAAAATCCCTGGCAAAGCAGTGAGGGCAGCGTTCCCTTTTCCTCCTCCTTGTATTATTGTGCATTACTGCATCTTCTAACAAATGGCATCATAAACAGGAAAATTCTCCTAACAAACTGCCCTGCTTAGATTCTCTGGCTCGTAGAACAGACTATTCTCTGTGTGAGACTTCTGGCTGTATCAGAGTGCTTGGAGGACTGTCAGGAGAAGCAAGGAAGACCTCACTCTCAAATAGAAAATAGAAAACAAGAGCACTTGACAAGCAACCTTTTTTTGCAGATGCTATGTGTCTTCAGCATTGCTGTGCTCAAGCATTGGGTATTTTCCAGGACAAGCTTAAAAAGTTCTTACAGTGTAGCTATGTTTTGTCTTATATCATATATCCATATTGAAGTGGGGGAAAGAATTAACACTTTATAATATTTACATACACACACATATATGGACTGTGGAGAGGGAGAAGTTGCCTCCCTGCCTACCCTCCCTACCCCCCCACCCCAAAATGCACTGTAAAGTACTATATAAAAATAAACCTAATTTTTCCAAATATTTATGTTATTTGGAACAAGGAAGTTATTAGCTTGAAAAGTCCCAAGAAGTCAGAGGGATCAAGGCCTGAGTAGCAAGGAAGAAGATGTGACTGTTATGGTATTATTAGAGATACTCAAATTTAAAAAATTTCTGAATTTTCTACCTTTAGAGTTCATTTCTGTCCTTTTTAATGGCCTAATTTCCCTTAAAACATTCAACAGCAATCCTGGAGAGATTTTTGTGGAAAACACAGAAGTCTCACTTGCCAGTTATCTGAGGTAAGAATCAGGTCAGTTCTATTGTTTAACAACTTTAGTCAGAACAAAAGAATAATTTGGTTAAACATAAAGATTTTTTACCATTTAAAATGTGAATATTTCTGAGAAAAAGAATCCTTATTTTTTCTAAGGAAAAATGCCCTGCCTCTCTTATACTTGTCACATAACCTTAGAAAGGACACCAGATCATGCCTGGCAAAATACAGCTTATTATTCTTATAGAATATCATTTTTTTAGGTGGCAGCATTGTGATGCTTCACAGAATCAGGAAAAGATGGAGACATAATTCCTGTTGTGTATATTTTTCTGTCTAAATATGAAGACCAGCTAAATCAATCCCAAATTGCATAGGTAGATCCATGGCAGAGGTCTACAGCATGTTGCAGTGTTTTTATTTGAATAAGTAACAGTATCTTTATTGGAATAGAACAAGTTAATTTTAAAGAGTATTTTAATTGACATAAATTGCATACAGAGCTGATTCCAGGACAAATACATAAAAGTTGAAAGAAAAAAAAATATAACCCAAAGGTTGAGATAGATACAATGGGATGACATAGAAAGCAAACTTTGAAGCCAACCAAGAGAATCAGAGGGACTTATACAAATCTTACACAAATAAAGATCTTAATAGGCTTCCAGAGAGATACAGGATTTTACATTAGGTACTAGCAAAATTTCCAGTGTACTTTAGTTGTCTCTTGAAACTACCAGGTTATCTAAAGAAGCATGATAACACAATAGGATGTAGCTATGGATTAGTAGGTGAATGCTTTCAACAAAGTAGAAATGTATTTTCAGTATGCAGCTGGGAAGTCCTGGAGTTCCAACCAGTAACCATAATTTTGTTTAGGTAATATTAAATAACAGGAATAAACTTTATCATGTTTTGATTTCTTCTTCTTATGCGCTTGCACTGTGTAATGTTTCTCTGGCCCAAAATATCTTGAAGAATTATGACTTAATCTAGTTTAGGTTCATTTCTCATTTTGGTACATGGCATAAAAGTTGCTGTTCCAATTAAAAAATCTATTCCTCTGACTTATTCTAAGGAGTAATTAGGCACTATCAACTTCCTCAGGCTTAAATAATTAATATAGTCTTTGGAAGAATGTGAGTGAATGGCCATATAAAGCCAATTATGTTAAGAAAATTAATGATCAATGACTACCACTGTTATATGGCTCAGTTCTATAACAACTGTCGTGTATTAAATTTCTGTGGTATAACTAAAGTATCTGTTTTAGAAAACACAATATTCCCTGTCTAGTAATAAACTTGGGGCCACTTTAATTGTTTTTGAATGTCCATATTGTGTTACTCAATGCCTGCTGTGTTACAGTCAA
Organism: Crypturellus tataupa; assembly: GCA_034781795.1. Classification (NCBI taxonomy): domain Eukaryota; kingdom Metazoa; phylum Chordata; class Aves; order Tinamiformes; family Tinamidae; genus Crypturellus; species Crypturellus tataupa. Next base: position 3,478,292 of record JAWLRI010000963.1, on the reverse strand, counting down.
TTCCATTTTTAGGAACAAGATCCCCCAAACTATGTTACTGAAGCCCACAAGGAAACTGGAAGTTCAGCCTGAATCTTTATCCTTAACATATAATATTTGCATCTTTAAAAATCAGTTTCCAGAAAAAAAAAATAGCTTAAAGTAAAATAAAAAATCTTAGTTTTTGGTTGGAGCCACATAGTGCACCACCACCACGAATGCTCATAAGGGTGACTGTAAGAGCATTTTGGTAAACTTAAAACCCAAAAGCAGCGTATTTTCACACTCTAAAAGTATCCTCATTCTGACAGAGTTGTGATTTGTCTAACGAATAATATATATTAGTTGGATGAAGACATAAATTTTACATTATTTTCACCCGTACACCAGATACATGACCCCAATTTTAAAGGCTACCTTCTAGTGCTTGGAAAACTTCTGCTCTAGGAACACCTTCAATTTTCAGGGTAAGGAAACAATCTCAATTATAATAGGACCAATCAGACATAATTTCTTTGCTGTACAATCAATGGAGCTCTTCCAGGTTTGCATTTATTGAACAGCTAGCTTTGCATCTCTTGCATAGTGTATGCATAAGTGGATGTATTTGAAACAGCCTTATCCTTCAAAAGAGTTTTAAACTACAAGCTACTAGGATAGTTGGGGTGTTTATCTTTGATCAACTATTTTTTTTTCAGCTTTTGATCATTAACTAAGGTGTGTTGTGGCTAACCGTCTTTTTTAGCTCTGAGCAGCCATTTCACCAAGAATCTGCTATTCCTGTATGTCCTTGTTGCCATAAGCGAGGTTCCTTGATGTTATCTAAGGTCAGTGATCATAGATGCTAGTTAGCAATTTGCAATCAGGTTTAGCTTGTATCAAGATATCTACACGTAGTATAATATTATATATATTTTTACCTGCTCATAAAACAAGCTATAGTGATTCACCAATTCTGTCTGGCATTTGACATGCACACATATGTAAAATTTGCTTAGGTAGATTATTAGTTCTGGTGCCTGTTCTCAAAGCAAATATGAAGTTGTAAAAAATATATTGATTTAAGTATAATTTATAATGTATAATTAAAGTATAATGTGTGATTTTGTGCTTTTAAGGCTATGGAGAATTTGCCCATGTGTTTTGTGTTTTGGTTGTCACAGCTACTTTAGTCAGTAAAACTAAAAGCTTGCTCTGTCCTTCTGATGTTTACAAATTGTGTTGTTTAGGAGGGACTACTGGCTTGTGTCATTTACTGTAAAGGACTTTTACACATGGCGAATATCTGAATTCTGTCTTTACACAGTTTAACCTCCTTTAAAGCAGGATAAACAGAGAAGTATTATGGTGAGGTATGGTACAATGTTATTGGTTGAAACTATAATTGAGTAAAATTTGATATAATTTTGTTTCATTCTACACATTAATTTACTTGGAAAGAATGATGCCAATGCTTTGTAGCATAATTGGAGTGTGTAAAAGAAACGTAGATTGATTGAAGTACAACTTACCAGCTGTACAACAAAAATGTGCAGAATTAAAGGTGAGATAGTCAGAAGAACATAACAGTTTCCAGTTAACTCCGCTATTATAAGATGTCAGAGGTCCTATTGATTTTACTGGAAGCAAACCTAGACCCAGGCTATGGAAACTTCTGTTTAACACGCAATTGTTAAGTTTACGTGAAAATGAAGTCATTTTGCATTGCTAGTATTACATCGATTATATGTGTATCAGGCAATGTTGGTAGCACAATATGATCAATTACATGTATTTAGTCTCCATTGTGGGGTAGCAAAGGGATAATCCTGAAAAAGTAGTTAATTATTTTCAAGTTATTTTCCTCTTGAGCTGAACTCGCTCATGCTTGAACTCAACCTGAGATGACAGTTCTCAAAAAATATCTTAGTCTGCTCTATTATTAGTTGTAGCACTGATAGCAATAGCAAGAAAAAAAAACAGTAGTATGCAATTGTGTATGAAAAAAATGTAATTTAATGCAGATAGATAAGAAGACAGCAGTAAGGTAGTAAGCCTTACTAATCTAAGAAGAACAGCAGTAACACTGTTCAGACTAAACTCCAGTTTTCTCAATTTTTGTGTGTTCATTTGTATAAGCTCTAACATGGTATTGATTTGATGTATAAAGCCAAAGGCAAGCATGCTATTGATATTTAAGGTGGTTACCAATGAAAAATCTCAACATTGAATACATCTTTGTGAAAATTTTCCAAACAAAGACTTTCTTTGAAATATTTAAGGACTGGAATATGCCACTACTCAAAAACTATTCCTATGAAATATTCCTGTATGTTTCTTACACATAAAAATTATATTTTCATACTAAAGTGTTGGCTCAAACAGACTATATTAGTTTTCTTTTCTTGCATGACAAGTTGTGTAAGATATACCTTCAAAGTCTTTTAGGGATCACACTAGCAGATACATTGGGAATACCTTATGAGAGTCAGTGTTTTGGGGTTTGGCCATCCTAATTTTATTGGAAAAATTCTGGGGCCAAGGGCACCAGCTTTATATAGTTTCCACGCTAATATTTATTTTTCTGTGTCTGGCCTTTTAAAATTCTCACAATATTAGAGTACAACTTAATAAAAACAAATATTAGGTAGTGACTTAAGCTTTAGGGTACAATTTGTGAGTTTTATACTAACCATAAATATTTACATCTGTAATTTCATCATTAGCATACCATCTATTAAAAGTATATTATAAATCTCATGTTAGTAAAGACTGCAGTTCATAATGCACCTCCCCAAACTATTCTCCCTTGCTGTTGTTTTAAATATTTTCCCCTGTATATTCACACCTTGCCTGAGCTCAAAATACATAGTGCTTTCCTGAACCCGCAGTGTAATACACAGTAAAAGGAGATGAAAGCACGGAGTTGTTTCAAAGTCAATCACACAGCCTTTAGGATTCTATCAAACTGCTGCATATTTAGATGTGTCAAGGAGACAATGCTGTAAAAATGCTTTCCTTCTCCATGGTCAACTACTAGCAGTCACCAAAATACATCTTCTCCTATAGTCTGTACTAAAGATACTTACCACACACATCCTTTGAGAGAAGTGCTAGAGCAGAAAATCTATTCATTTACTTTTCTGGAAGAAGGAAGCAAGGAAGGAGGGAAGGAAGGAAGGAAGGAAAATTATCTTAAATATAAACAAGAAAGAAAAAATGTATGCAGTTTTTCAACAGGACAGTAAAAGTTTCAACTCATGTTATTGAAAGGGGTTTGAAGGTGAAAATCTTGTAGATTCTTATGTTATATTTTCCCCAAGCTTTTTTTTGATAATGTAATTGAGACCAATATTGTGCATTCCAAAGTCAAAATAAATTACTCTTTGTTAGTTGTTTTTATGAGTTCCTAGTTGTTTTTATGAGTTCCAGGGACCAATCATTTCTAGAGGGATTTTTTTTTTCCCTATCCAGAGAAAGTAGGAATTGGATTAAAGACTTTAAAATTATCCCCAATTTCCCTTTGATTTAGTGACAGAATTTTAACAACTTGCTTCCAGGAACACTTGAGAGGTTCCCACAGCATCTCATTCAACAGAATGAAAAGCCTTGGTTATACACCTATGTGCAAGTACCATAGATTTTAAAATAAAGTTATAAGCATTTTAAAATTTCCCTTGGTGCATCATCACTATTAAAATTTCTGTTAGCTTTTATTAGATGTCATTCTTCTGGAGAACTATGGTGTTGCTTAATAAAATATTACTTTTCTCTATTAATTGTGATATGACATAAAACTGAGAATAGTAATACGATGTAAAATTCTATATTCAGTTGCTTACAACTTTCACAGAAGTTTTTGTTGTTGATTCTGGTTTTTTTTTGCTTAAATTTTGACCTTGATCTGTATTGTATTTACTAGATGCATTTTCCAACTATCCTATCTCTAATCCTGAGGTAACAGTGTTACCTGATTCTTATCTTATTCTACTACTACTTGTTGGAGTACTTATTTCTGTTGGAGTTTTCCAACATAGCATATAAACATTTTCTGTTCAAGTCCACAAGGTCTTTATGGTCTTTAAATTAAAAACTGCTTTTTCCGAAGTTCAAACAGACCATAAGCTCCTTAGCTAAGTCAAAGAACTTCCATCAGGGCTATGTGCAGTTTCTTGGGAAAATTTAGTTGTAGCTGCAAAGGAAAATGAGGCAGATGATCTGTATCAGGTTAAATTTGTTTTTGATATCAGGATGCCTATGGTGCTCTTTAGAAGTCTAGAAAGGTCTCATTCTTGAGCTTTTACTATTACTTCACTTTACTATGTGAGTAGTTAAAAATTTCTCATTATTGGTCAGAGTAGTGTAAGAACAAAAGTAGATGGATAGAATAATTTTTACAGTTATGAACTAGCACCAAAAATTCTCTAGTGCTTTCTTACAGTTTAGTACAAGAGTAGCATTCAAGTTCAGCGAAGGCTGAATTATCAGGGTAACAATTCCTCAGATTTATTTAAAATAGTGATAAATAGCACTGAAGGAATATCATAATGGCTCTTTTAAGGTTAAATTTGTCTGTAGGATCCACAGCATAAACTGGTGTATAATTCAAGTAGAAAATCCCAGAAAAGGACATGGTAAGGATAGGGGTTATATACCAAGAAGAGTCTCTTGAGTAATGTTTAAAGTCTAGTAAAAGACGAGAAAACTCTTCATTAAGCAGGAAAAACAAAACACAGTCTTGGCATAATAAGCTTCCTGTGGGTGAAGGAAGTTCAGATTCTACTAAATTGTGAAGCTGAGGAAAAGAAAAAAAATGGTTTCTAAAGCTCGTCTGTTTCAGTATCATTAAAAGTACAATATCTGTAAAGCCTATATAAAGGATTCAGTATGTGAATGGATCAAAAAGGAGCTAACAAAGCGATTATATTTTGGCTGGAGAATTTGAAGGATGAAGAGAGATTTCTTACTAATACTAAAAAAAAAAGGAAGTCAAGTGTAAAGAAAATCAGATATTTTTTTCCTGATCTCTAGCCAAATATCCCATTGAAGAGGCAGACTCTTATTTCAATAAAGAAGTTTTCTTGCCAAAAATGTGGAGGTGGCTACTTTGTTCCCAGCCAAACTGAGGATGAATTATGAAAAAAAAAAAAAAAAAAACTTATATCTACAGGGACCCTAAGTCATCTGAAGATCTGTTGCAACATGTTGAAATTGACTTAATTCAGGAAGATCTGGATTCTAGCTCAGGCTCAGAGGGAACTTGAGGACTTTATGGTTTCCTTTTTTTTCTCTCAAGTTTTATAGCCCACATTTGTAGTAAAATAATGTTATTTGAAGTTTGTATGTTTCATGGGAGTGGTGCCTTGAAGAAGTTATTTCAGTTAAATGGCACCAGATGGAGTGTTTAGTTTGTGACAGGATTCCAGTGTTTAGTTTGAAATTATGTTCTTTATTTGATGGCTTTATGGTATCAACAGCTATTCTGTTGGCATATCTTCTTCCTCTGCCCCTTGGAAAAAGTGGATAAAATGCATCTTGAATCAATTTTAAAAAATGCCATGCTTAAATATTTACACAGAACATTTTCTTCAGCATGAAGGCTCATTACTATATATCAGAAAATGAATTATCCTTTTAATTCAATATGTCCTTTATATTTTAATTTTTATTTATTTTTTTTTCTGTCCATGTGGCAAACTCCAAAAGTAGATAGGTAGGACTAGGATAGAATGAATCCTTAAATAAATAAATAAAATAAAAATTAATACATCTTTCCTTTTCCCTTTCCCATTCTTTTTCCTTTTCCCTTTCCCTTTCCTTTTCTTTCCTCCATTTTTGGGGCAGGGGTAGGGGGAGAAACGGGGAAGAAATTTGACATCTTCCTTTATGCTGCTGTAATAAAGGTTTTAGAATTTCAATTTGTTGCACAAAAAGAAGCTAAAGGGAGGCAAGTAGGAGGACATCAGCGATACCCTGGTAGGACAATGAGGCTGCTACTAGTTTAGTCATTGACTTTTAACAACGCCATCCAAAAGTAATGAGGAACAGAGAGAAGAATGCTGCAGAATGGAAATTAGCAGTAAAAGAATAGAACTGAGATTTCACAGATTGTTTTAGGAGATATAGGTCATCTGAATAAGAGGAAGCCCTTCAGAAGTAAAAGATGCAACTGTAATAAATGAGTGTGTGGGTGATTTTATCTTCCTTTAAGGAGACAGTCCTTTAGTAATAGCAAAGATTCTAAAGTGAGAAGATCAAGATGTGGGAGATATTTACTTTCCTAGTGAAAACTGACAGAATCCAAGGACTTTCAGTAATAAGAAAGATTTTGAGAAGGGGATGGAAATCAGGTCTCCGTATTTTGTACACATTAGCAAATATACTTTCCAAGTACTTGTAGTATCTAAGATTAAAGTAGTTGTGCTGAAGAGACAGAATAAAACACAAAGGCATGAAGTAAAGGAATTCCTTAAACTCTCAAATAGTCTCTCACATTTGACATAAAAGGAGGTCGTCATATGTAGGTGAAACTCCTGTAGTGCGTTAGCTGATAGAAAGACGTTTAAGATGTATCATCACTCAGTTTAGGACCTAGGATAGCTGGACTGCAGAATAACTTGTCCCAAGAGTAGAGCTATACAGCAAGAGGCCATCCCACAGAGGGTATTAAGCCTCTTAGACTTTTTGAAAATCATTTGATGCATCTATCTGTCTTTAGGTACTGTATGTCTAAATCACTTTTAAAACTAAGACTTAAACTGTAAGCCCCTTATGCATTCCTCAAAGTTTATTTCCAAGTCTGTTATGTCTTTTAAAAACAAAAGCATTGTCTTGATTTTTAACCAAAAACACTCTTGAGAGCAAGAAGAAATTCTGGAATACAAATACTCTCCGAAAGCCGAGCTCTTCAGCAAGAAAACCACAGCCTTCTTGAACCTTAGCTCAAGTTTCCAAATAATTTGAGATGTGGCACACTGCAAAGAATAAGAGTTATAGGAATTTCTTCCTACATTGTAAATATATGACCCAATTATAGGAATAGTTAACTCATGTCTTCTCTTCTGGGAAATGGGATATTAAAGAGACATGGTCGTGTTTGTTTGTTTGTTTGTTTGTTTTTCAATAAAATGGTTTGAAATATATTTACTATCAATAACTGCTTATCTGGATTTGTTTTTCAACTAGTTATTAATTTCATACTCCTGCAGTTGAAAGGAGGAACCTTTGTTCAGTCTTCGGAGATTTGAATGAGTTAATGCTATTAAGAACTAACTGAAAAAAAATCTTATAAATGGATTCTTACTGCTACAGTATCTTGGAAATAAGTCCCATAAACGATCAAGGTTATGATAATGCAGATAAAGACCTAAGTATTTCTACTATCCCCTAGCTCGGGTTTTATTGTTTAAAGGCCAAGGTAAAACTATATTTTTTACACTGGTTTTCCCTACAGCTCAATGAAAAAACAGAACAACATAAAAAGCTGGTGAAAAATGATCAAATTTCATAAAAAAGGCTTTTTTTTAAAAAAATAAATAGTCATATGCATGTAGGACTTCTCGTTTTAAAGATTTTTGATCCATTTGTTGCTCATTTTCCCACTGGTACCTCAGACTTTTATTTAGCCTATTTTCAAAGATTTAAAAAAAAATGCCCTGAAACGTTATGACAAAGGATCTCCATGGATATAATGTTTTTAACAGTTTAGCACATACACTTTACCAAATCAGTGATCACCCCAAGTGTAATCGCTTGTGTGCTGCACAACTGTTGCAACATCCTTTGCTTTCTACCATTCTCTGTTGGGGAGACCATTTGTTCCCTTGCTGGTGAATAAAAGTATTCTTTCAAATAAAGTCATATGCTACTTGTCTGAGCAATCCAGTGGTGGCAAAAAGCATTAGCAACCCACACCCCACATTTGGAAGACCATTTGGATGTCATCGTACTTCCAGGTATTCCGGAAAGCAAGGAGTTAACTCCTTTTCTTAGACTGATATATGACTGTGAACATTGACGCTCTCATCACAGCTTTATTTTTAAATATTGCAGTGACTTTTTCTCACTCTTTGTTCTACTTTTTATTTCTTTAATTTCAGCAGTCCAATCATATTGCATTTCCTGATCTTTCGGTTAAACCTTTATGCATGGGTCCTGTAGTTTTTCACTGTTTAATATCCTTGGAATCTTTATGAAATATTCAAGCTTATCATTTGAAAGAGGATTTTTCATTTTTGGTGATATAATGAAGCCCTCAGAGATGTTCTTTACAGCCAAGTCAGTTACAGGACTTATATTAGCACTTATGCAATGGGTTCATATAAAAATTCAAATAAAAAACATGTATTTTTAATATATTATTGCATATATCTCATGAACTTGTAAATGAAAACAGTGAAGGTGGAACAAATAGCACTGCTTATTTTTTTTACTATTTCATCCTTAAATAGCTCAGCTGTTTTCCCTTTTTTCTTATAAGTAATCACCTTTCCCATCTGAAACAAATTAACTCCTGGGGAGGCTATGTTCTGAGAGCTTTCATATGGTCCTTGTTACCAGGGAAACTACTTCTTTTGTCAGTATGTGTTCTGAAGCTCCCAGACAGTGTAGATTGCTTTGTAACATCAGATGACAAGAGCCAGCAAGGGCCAACTAGTTTGCATGTGGTTTTTGAGTGAAGAAAATAATTAGAGGCTCTCACAGCACTGGCCACCATTACGCATCCTGGATAGCTCTTCAAAACGGAGGTGTGTAAAATACTGTGATTTATCTATGTATTCTGCTTGCTGTAGGTTGATGAAATAAATATTTTCCTCCCGGGCAGCTGGGCAAAGCGTCCGTCAGTGCTGGAGAGTCCTCTGCTGGGGACCGCATGTCAGGCAAGGTCTGTGCTCAACAGGGTCTGGGTTGAGAGTGCTGGAACAAAACACTAGAGGAAACCACTTCCCTTTGAGCGGCTTCTTGGTGTGCAGGTACATCTCATCTTGACAGTGATTTGCAATGTTTATTTAGCTTTTGTCACTGCACACTGTGTATTTTTCTGTGGTATTAAGCCTAGGGCTTCTGCTTCCTAACGGAACATATACTCAACAGTATACCCTTCTAATGAAAAATGGCCATTTTTTGAACGTACAGCCCACTTTTTCATGTTTCAGCAAAGCAAAACAATAAGGCATCATGGGGAGATAAACCAGTTCCTGATGCCAAATATCACTGTTTCAGGGTTTTTTTTTTTTTTTTTTTTTGTCGTTGTTTTATATTTTTAATCTGTGGTTAACTCAGTACCTATTTTGGACTGAGGTATTTGAATTTAAAATGAGTAGCAAATAAGATACAGAGTCAAGCTAACAGTGCGAATAACTGCCATTAGTGACTTTTGGACAACTCATTAAAGTTTTCTGTTTCAATAGTCTTCTAATAACAAGCTTCAATATATGTTTCTTCTCTGTCTTTATCAGTTTGCTTTTTTTAATATGCTATTATGTTTAAAATTTTATCCCAAGGAACTGTTTTGTTTTAGAAGTGAAGAAAGACCAGATTAATGGATCTAGAGTATTGTTTTCTTTAGAAAAACTCATCTGGACAATTTATTTTCATTCTTTGGAAGACCAAAATAATAAAACCAGGAACACTGGCTGCAGAAGTGGAAATATCAGCTTAGTTTTAACTATAATCATTCCACCATTATTGCAAAAGTCCTAATGCTGTCCTAATGCTCAATCTTCTTGAATGTCATGTATAAATTTAACTGTTATTTTTTTTTATTATTTTTATTATTATTATTTTGTTAGTGCCACGTAACCAAGAGCATTCATAAGAAATCAGATCATTAAAAATATAATACATTGGTAGTACACATGAAACATTATACAACATTAACCTGAACAGTTCACCAGGTAGTGGTTATCCAAGGAGATGGATACAGTCAACAATGATGATAAATACTAGATCAGGGTCAACTGACGGAACAGCCCGTCAAGTGAAATTATTTGAATTAACTTGCCAACTCCGAGAGCGATTAATACCACTATTCTAAAACTAGATGCATCAAATGCTAACATTTTCTTATGGCTGTTTATAGTCTTTTCTATGCCAGGTTTATACCTGATATAGAAGGTATACCAGATATCCCTTCAAGGGTATCTTTACAAGGGTATGCTTAATGGGCCTAGCACTGTGAAAAATTGTGGGTGTGGGCTCCAATCCCATAATCAAATGCACATGAAGAATTTTAGTTAGGCTTTTATGTACATCATTCCCATCTGATTTAAACGGGCCATAAGCATATACTTCAGGGCTTTGTAAAAATTTCAATTATCTTGTTTTCTGCAAAAAAAGAACTAAACACATGGAGAATAAAACACAAAATTCCTTCAATGTGGGGCACTAGGCAAATATCCTAAGTAAAAGACACTGGAATATGCAAGAAGCTCAGGTAAAATCTTTGTTGGATTCTGTGAAGCTGCACATGTCAGGTCCAGCTTTTTAGCTAGCAGGTCTTGCAGGAGTTCTGCAAAAGCAGCACGTTTAGACCCACAGGGAAGAGGAAATGCTCTTCCCAATCTCTTTTAACAGAGATGGGAAGGATCTCTGATGGGAGAGGTGCCCTCTCCCTTGTCAATTAAAAGGATGCCAGCTACTGTCATCCAGAAGTCTGCCAAGCCCTTAGTGTAAAATGCCTGAAGGGAGGATGCAAATTAAAGCTATGTAAGAAAAACAGATGTTAGAGCATGAACTACAGATATTCTGAAATTCAAAGAGGATGTTCTGCCTTAATGTGCTTAATTACAGAATTCCTTATTGCTGTCATTAAAATTGAACCCTGCTGTTAGTTCATTTATCTATGCTCCAATTTCCATTTAAAATTTTCATTTCTCTTAGGGCTGGTAGGACCACCTAGATTTGTTGAACCTTGAGATGTTACATTAATAAGGGGAAAAATATCTCTTTATAGTTTTTAACTATTTAGCAGTAAATACAAAAAAAAAAAAAAAAAAAAAAAAAAAAAATAAAAAAAGAAAACCAGTTCCAGTGCATAAAGTTAGGAACAAATGTTTAGATGATACAGATTTTATTACATTAGGTAGATTTATGAAAAAAAAATCATAAATCCCTTGAAAACTTTGGAGGATTTGCTTTTCACTTCAAATGAACTATGATTTTTCTCTAAAGTTAGTAACTCAGATACTGTTTTTAGAAAGATTTCAGGATTATTCTTCACCCTCAGAATACAGAGCATCCTAGATATGAGTCACTCAGCACCTGTTCCATTTAATGCAAATGCTATTCCTAATTTTCTTATTTTTTTTTTTTTACGAAGTAGAAATAATAATTTTGTCTTTTAAAGAAAAGGTTTATTTATCAATATTTAATCCTTAAAAAGAAAATAAATAGCTTTAAGAGTATGTGTGGTTTATCTTGCTATTCCTTCCTTCCTTCCTTCTTGAGTTAGGTGGTAACTGTTTTTTCAGTTTCATAGGTAATCTTCCATTTTGACTTTTTTCATTTGGGATACAATGGCAACAGGAGTATTTTTCTAACACGTTTGGACAAAAAAAAACCACTGAATACTTTCAGGAAAATCATTTCTTTTTGAGGAATGTAAAAAATCAATTATTTGCATTTTTTTACAAACCTTGGAGGAGCAAAAGAAAAAAAAAGAAAAAAATGTTTTCATATTTCATAGATACGTTTTCCAGTCAAGCGGCACAAGACAGAATATTCACAGCTATTTCAAATTGTATGAATAATAAAAGGAAATCAAGGGAAATATAAAATGATTATTCCAAATTTTCAGGGGAAAAAAAAAAAGAGTACAGATAATCTGAATTTATTTATGCTGTATAAGTATTTAAATAAAACATAGAGATCAAAAGGTCAGACTTGCCCCTACAGGAATCTGTTGTTATAACATGAATTTCCTTTTCAGATTTTAAACGAAGTTATGTAAAGCTGCATTCAGATGCGGTTAAGAATAGAGGAGAGGAAGCCATTCCTGTGGAGTCACTCTATGGAAGAAGACTGAAGATCTTGGAAGGCATTTGGACAGATTTCTACATGCCAGAAATTATGAGTCATGTGTCTGAGACAGTGTGAACTTGAAGACATTGGAGAAAAAGGCAGCAAGAACCATAGAACCACAAGTATTTATGTCAATTTAATTTAAATATCAGGATAGAAGCCTGGCACCACAAAATACCATTATATCATCATGCTAGAACTGCATTGCTGCAACGTATTATTCAATTTTCCATAAACTCATCTGAAAAGTTTTTATCCGGTACTTTAATTACCTTTTTTCTTTTTTGTTTTCGGCTTTTTTTTTCATTATCCTTCATATGATTCTCAAATACTCTACATAATTTCTACATGTAATTCCTGGCAGATACTTTACATTTCTTCAGATATTCTTTGATTGAATACAAAGACTGCAAGAGGTCCAATTTAAAAGAATTCCATATTTTTTTGTTCAGGAACCTAAATACTAGGCCTGCTTTTGAACAGTGTTCTAATTTACATATAAACAAATAAAGTAGTCAAATCTTCAAAAGTGCTCCATATTTAATATTGGAAGTAAGAACCATTGGATATACTAAATATTTCTAAAAATTAACTAGGCATCTGAATGAAAGAAAAGCACTTACACAAATTTTGTTGGTATTGAGATGATTCCTTTCAAAACTCTGCTCAGAATAGTTATTTTAGTTCTCTCAATAATTCAGGGTCAGGCAAAAAAGGATCTGTGAATGTGTATCAGATGTGATTTGTGCTGGTCAGCACTACTAGTAAACCCACGTGTTAGGACTCCCCTGAATATGGAGTACAGTGAGGTTAGGAAACAGTCAAAGAAAATTCCTTTTACAATTCAAATATTCTTAGACATATTCAAATTTGATTTTTTTTAAATTCAAATGTTCTTATTTAAGGGAGTGTTTGCACAGTTTGTTGTGTTTGCACACAAGCAATTACAAATGCTGTTTTAGAAAGTGTTTTTCAGTTTTAAGAATGAGGTTGCATAAAGAAAACCCCAAACATTTTTTTCTTCAGTTAAAGTATAACTTAAAATCACTTTGTCATGATTATCTAAGAGATATAATATATTTGGATGCTTGCACCTCTTGCAGAATGGCCAGTGCTTTTTCTTGGAGAAAATGACAGCAAACACAGCTGGTCAGGGGCAGCTGCAACTGTTAGCCACAGGGCTTTAGCAAGCCACAGAAAGCAAGGGGAAGGCAAATGAGGAATGTCCAGATGACTGACATTATCATCACTAGTCTGTGTATTTACTCTAGTGCATTAAACCAGGTTGCATTTCATTAGTGGAGAAAAGGAAAGCCAAAAGCATGTGTGTGAGCACAGGTCGGGGGAATGGGACTAAACCCCTCATATATTTTGTTGGATTCAGAAAAGACACTGGTGCCTCCTGTATCTGAACAAAAATTCCCTTCAGATATGGTCTTTTGTCTGAATGAGTTATGCCTCAGTTTTCCCCCACACTGCATCAGGAGAGATGCTAGTAAAACTTCACACTGGAATTACAACACGATATGATCTACGACAAAAATACGGGGATGTTTGGAAGGAAAGCCTTCAAGACTGCTATTTCCCTGTAATTTAAAACAGTGATTTCAATAAAGAAACCTATCCTAGGACAGTATATGAAGGCATTACTTCAGGACTGACCTTGATAAGAATAATGAGGCAGAGCACTGGCAGTGATGCAATCTATACATCTCTGGAAAATCTGCAAGGGGGTCTGTCTTGACAGATAACAACACTGAGTTTTTCAACTGATCTCAGTGAGAGTTAGGTTTGTACTATACAAGAACAAAGTGATGCCTTTACTTCTTTGGTCTTTCAGACGAATTTATAAAGGTTATTCTAAAGAAGGCAGAAGAAGAAGAGTCACTTGAACTACTCCTGAAGAGAGCAGTAATGAAAGAGAAGCTATAAAAAAATTAAAGGTCTCTCTTAATTGTCACTTCTCTGATTATCTCCATAATGGCTTCATTAGTAACAGAGGTTTTATCTTGGAAGGAATGGAAGAAGAAAAGTAGCATTTGTTGAAAGTACATGTTATTCAAATAGATCATTTAATTATAAAAAGGTGGTGTTATTTACAGGTGTAAATGTTTTAGGTTTTTCAATACATACAAACCAAGAGAGAAGCACTTTCTTCTTTTTTTTTTTTTTCATAGCATATGTGAGGGTGTCTCAAATACAACATACAATGGAATATAGCTTAGGAAGAGTTCTTTTACATTACATCAAAATCTTCCACTTTGTACCACTTCTTTTATTTTTCCTGAGATGTGACCTCTGCTAGCTCAAAAACACACTTTTCTTCTGAAACTTCTTGTATACTGTTCCTACAGTTAAGAGATAATAATTTATCATCTCTACTTCTAGGAGTGATTTTTCTTCTATTAAAAAAAAAACACAAAAGTTTATAAATCATTTTATATTTTCAAAAAAATCTCTGTAAGTGCAGTACTTTTGTCAATTTAAACCAAAAAGGTTGTTGTACATTTGAACATTCCTAAGAGGCTGCTTTGTTGCAGAGATCCATTTCTCAGCGAACAAATGTGAAGTGCCTATTTTATATTGTATAAGCTATTTGATCACTGCAGTCACTATCCTGTAGTAAATATTGCAACATATAAAGTTTTTCTCTATAAGGACGTGATTGCAACTCATTAAACTCTGTGCACGCTTTAAAGTTAAAGCAAGGTATTTCCCACAGGCTCCCTGCATGTTCTTTTCAACCGATATGTGGGTAGGGTTTGTGTTCTTTCCTTTCTTTCTTTTTTCTTTCTTTTTTTTTTCTTTTTTTCACCTTTTTAATCTGTGAAAAATCAACTGCTCTAGTCATCTACTTGCACAGGTCAAAATTTTCAAAAATGAAACTTTTTTGGGGGGGAAGGGAGGGGGTGGAAAGAGGAGGAAAATATCTGTGTCCAAGGTGAACAAAGAAACAGAAAGTTTCTCTGGAAAGAAAACAGCCTTACAAAAACTTAAGACATAAAACAGATTTACAGACTTTTTTTTTTTTTTTTTTTTTTTTGCTTAGGATATGGAACTTTACTTCAATAGTCTCAGAACACTTTTTTCACTACTCCTGAAGCTTCCTCATGCCTTTTACAACACCTCTGTCTCTCTTCCCTTCTCCTACTTACCTCCACTTAATTTGCCAACCAGGGGCAAGGTGCAGCCTGTGCCAGCCAGGCACTATTACCCAAACAGATGCATCAGGGCAGCAGTCACTGCCTTGTGGGGATGTAGGAGGAGCACTAATAAATTTTAATTTTCAGTAAACTTATTTTAAATTAATGTTTTTGAGAACCTCTATAAAATTGGCTGAAATTACTCCATAAGTTCAGCAGTTTTCAGGAAGACATGACATGTATGACAGAGCTAGTGCAGAGGTGCAATCCTACAAGCCTCCTTTGCTTCATCACCATATTTAATAATACTACAGACATCATACCCTACATATATGTTGTTAGAATAGATATACTTAAAAATGTTCATATTGCAGTTTGGAGAGGAGCTACATGATCAGCTTGTATAGCATTGTGAATAACACACAGGAACTACAGTTATATAGGAATTGTTACTGTAATTGTGGAGGGCATCATATAAAGATATATAAACATCTATAAAACTTCAATGCTATGTAAGCAGTGACATCCTCCAAATCTCATTTTCTAAGTACGTTGATTACTTTTATCAAACAAAACAATAGGCCTGATGCTGATCTCACCTCTTCTAGCATATATAATGCAGGACCTCCAATAGATTTAATGAAGCATTAATTTGTGAAAACCAAATCAACGCTAGTGTGTTTTGTGTGGAAGTATTTGAGATAGCATCATTGAATGATTTCTATCAGATAACTTGATTAAAGCTCGGGTTTGACCTTTTAAACTCAAAGGTAAAATACCCTTTGAATTCATTATGAGACTGCCTTTAGCTCTTTACCAATTCCACCAAATCCTATTCGTCCAAAATGTTGTGTCAGAATATGAAGATTAAAGCAATTGATTCTGTAGACAAGATTTAATGGAAAGAGAAAAGAAAGTTAGATTAGTTTTTTTCTATATTCAAAACTGATAAACGGTTGGCATTATTAAACTTCTCATATATTGAAGTCAAGATTGTAAAACACTAGTAAATAAAAGCCTCCAGATGCAACCCTCCAGAAACGTTTCGCTCTACAAAGTTCTGCAGAGTGGGAAGAATGAAGAGCCATAATTTACTCAGAGATACCATACTGAAGGATTTGAGGGTTACCTGAAATTTAATGAGATATACATGTATTATGTCTGCACTTTTTTTCTCAAACTCAACACTGAGCTATGGTAAGCATGGGTAGATGTTGAGTATGGTGACTGTGCTAGGGTGATTTATTTGGATATTTGTTATGTGTACCTGAATACATGTATATTTGAAAATATATTATGCTGATGAACTTCCTTGTCCGCATGTAGTCTCTTTTTTTTCTACCACAGCCTTTTTCTAAATGCTTATTGTCATTCTGGCTTCTGGTTGCAGGTGAATTTTCCTCAGGATGAAAATTCATCTTTGTTTGAAAATTTATGTTTGGTATGAAACTAGGCCAACGAGTGCCTTTTGTTTGCATCCATCGTAAGATTCCTTTATACACTTTATGAAGCAGATTTCTCAGAGATTCATTGCTAATGACTTCTTTGGGACCCAGACTAGAATTTGACCGTCCGCCCGCCTGTAGTGCTGCAGCCCAATCAGCACCGCTAGGTGTCAGTCTACTGCCATACATAGTAATTATATTAAGGTGATAACTAATTAGCAAAAAATATTCCTTTTTTGCTTATTCTCTTTGAACCATTTATTTACAGGGTATTTTTATATTTTTTCATTTCCTTTATTTTTAATTTTCAGAATTTGGTATTCAAGTAACTGGGTAACCATTTTTCTATGTCAGGTACAATGTCAGAGGCAAATGCCATGTTAACCCGTTTCAGACTTTCCGTTCACTCAAACTGTGTTTTATTCTATAAAGCTTTCAGCTTCAGGTATAAAGTAGAAGAGTTAAGTAGAAACTGCAATCCTACTTGAACATATTTCTTGAAAAATACAGGAATACATTATTCTTTTTTGATTTGGTGTAATAATCTGTTATCTTTTGTCATGCATGTTACAATGATTTCATGCACAAGTGCAAAGGATGGATGATTTATTAGGAGAGCTCTATTCATCTTGCAGAGCAGGCTTGGTTTTGAAATTGATATGTATTTAAAGAAATACAATATCTCAGGTCACAGTTGAGAAAATATATTCCAGGTTGCAGCTTCATTAAAGCTTCTCTTTTTTAAAAAAAAATGAACAAAAGAAAACTTAGCTGTTGCTCTTTTTCACATTCTACATAAAATGTTATACTAATGAATGATTTAACTAGGATCATTTTCTAAAGCTCCTGTTCCTGCCTTTGTATTGATTTCCATTATTCATCCCTAATTAGGGTACAGAGTGTTATAAAATGAGATTTGATTTTGAAACATTGCCTGTAACAGGCTACCCTTCAAAGTCTGAAAAACTAAGGCATCAGTTTAATTACATCAGCCTGTCACCAGGAATTTTTGGAAATATTTTTAAGAGGATTTAAAAATATATTAAAATATGATTATACTGTGAGGCCTGTAGTTCTGCTCTAATTAACATCTCCCTGTACTAATGATAAATCACCATTCAATGTAGTGGTGAGGATATTTCTAAATTGTTAGTCCTGAGTAATTTGAATGTTGCTGCCAAGATATAGACACCCATATTAATGAAAGCTGATTAATGACACCTGCTCTGAATAGAGTGGTAAAAGCAGGAGCAAAAGCTCTGTGAGTTAATGAGTTGGCCTGCCCTCTCTCAAGAAAGTCATATGGCAGCAAAGATAGAGCTTTTGTTTAGAAACTGGTCAAGTCATGGTAGTACTTTACTTCTAGAGACAAGCTCAGTAGTAGATGATAAGACTTCATCTCCTAAAAATCTTATTTTTTTCTTCTACAGATTTTTTTGTAATATAGGACAATTCAGGACAATGTTGCTATGAAGAGCAAGGAGGACTAGAAAAGCTTGAGGGCTGTTGGGATTCATTGAACCAAAGCCATTAGTATACACTTATTATATACTCTGTGTGTGGTTGGAAATCCACTGTACTCACATTTTTCATACTCTCTGCTCTGAAATGCAGCTACCAGACTGAGAAAAAAATGTACTTTCAGCTCTTCCCCACTTCCATATTCAGTCATGTGAGTGTTATTTTTTAAAGGAATTAGAAAGCTCTCTCATTTTGACTAAATCAATTCTGAAGATATTTCCACTTAAAAAGTGGAATTTAAAAATGAACATCACCAGCCCAATTGTTTCCAATGTGTACTGATGTGTACTGATACAGAATATAAACTTTCCTTCAATGAAATGAAAACTCCCTTTGATATGATCTGCACTGATCATTACTATTTAGGAATGAGACGTTAGTTCTAGGAAAACATCAGCTCAGAATCTGTGAAAAATCAAATTGAGTGTTGAAAATTATTGGAAAAGAAATAGAGAATAAGCAGAGAACATTATTGAAACACTCTACAAATCCATGGGGAACTCGCATGTTGAATAACAGGTGTGATTCCAGTCATCCCTTTGTGAAAAGAATACAATATATCTAGGGGAAAAAAAGGAAAATCAAAATTATGTGATATATTACATAAAAAGGAACAAACATACTTCACCTCTTCAGTCTGAAGAGACTTGAGGGAAAAATCATAAGGGCCTGTAAAATCTACATAGCACTGAAAAGGTGTTATTACTATTAAACTATGAACATTAGAAGGAAAAGTATAAAGCATTCAAGATAGGATGAGACTTTGTTAGACAATACTTTAATTGTGGAACTCCTTGCTACAAGCGCAAGATGGATTGAAAAAGTATTTGGATGGTTTCATGAAACAAAAAATCCAACATCTTAAGCCTGTGGCTCACTGTAGTTTCATATAAAGCTTTGAGTGTGGGCAGTACAGTCCATCACATACATTTCACTGCAGTGCATTAACATTCAGTGCATTAGAAAGCAATCAGAAGCCTAGAAGCCACAGAGATTTTAATGACTGTGGCCAGGTCATATTCTGCCAGGAGAAAGTCCAGTCTTATGGCTAGCCATAACGGAAGGAAGATGGTTTTGGAAGTTTGTCATATGGTGTAATGAGAAATTTAGAAGAATGCTGAGGCTGCCTGCCATCTTGAGAAATGAGATATGAGAGCAGATGTCCCTCAAGCAAAATTTTATTACAGTGTTGGTTACTTGTCCAAAATGTTTTCCTCCACCTATCAATATTGTTTTTATTGTGCCCAAGTTTAGTTCAGCCAGCTGTTCCTACTCACAGACCTAATCTCTCCTAGGTTCCTAGACAGCTGGAGAGGGCTGGTTTATTGGAATTTATTTTATTGGATGGCAATAACTAGGGAGTTACTTTACTGGATGAGAAAGTGATGTAGAGCTGAATGTCACAACATATCACTAGCATTTCTGTCTATTGAGGATGGCAGATTCCCCAAAGAAATTGCACAAATATGTTAAAGAGGAAAGGAGAGATCAAGTTTGTAGCTTTCTACATATGGAAATTTTAGTGACACCTTGGCATTTCCAGTCGATCATATTGGAATTGATACATACCACTTCTCTCTATAAAATGGACAGACAGCAGTGACTTTTGGATTTTTGAGAATTTTGGCATGCATATCTTGTCTTTCACTTTCTAAAGAGTAGTCTTAATTAACTCTTAGTCCTTTAGGTTTTGCAATAAATACGTAAAACTTCTAATATCGCCAGAAAACAATAGGGCTTTGTAAAGTTCTTTTTATAAATGTTATGATAAACTACCTTTTACAATAAGCTCTAGGAGCACGTTTTTTAGTCTTTCTACCTTCAGAAGTATCAGACTCAGAAAAGGTGGAAGGACCATTACAAATCCTTAAATTACCATGAAACTTACTTCTTTTGGTTATGTTTACCTACCTTGGTCCAAGAAAAGTGCTTACCTTGAGTGAGTTTTTAATTTAGCAGGGTTAATAATTATCAGTTCAGGGTGGCTCTCAGGATACCCTTAGCTCCAAAGATGTTACTGACCTATCGATTTCTTTGGCATTTTCTGGTTCATTACGGTATGAGTGCAGATCTTGGTGACATCACCCTGGTGCAATGACAAGCCGTTCATGGAGCTCTGCCAGCTCTCTGTTATTGAAACCTTTTACCTAGTTGTTAGATAGTGTTGCCTGTAAAGGTACTGATTGAGGCTCATTGGCGCGTTATACTGAAGGCTTTTCAAGGAATTGCTCCCTAGGCTGTGAATGCTTCAGTTCACTGGGCACTCTTTATTTGCTTAGCCTTGTTCTTGCCCTTAAATTATACATTAAGTATAAATCTGCATCCAGATACACCGCAAAGACAATGCTGTACTTATAGCTGACTTCAGCCCAGAGTGCTTACGTAATGTTTTTGGACTGTCTCAGTTCCCTAGAGCGAGACAGGTTGGAATTCCCCTAGCTTCAAAGGTTTATTCCCCTTTTGAGAGCTGAACACACGTTAGCCTCAGTCTAAGATCAGTAGCAGGGCGCTGCACATGTTGGCAGAGCTCCTTCTGTTCTTCAAAAATGCAATAAATAAATAGCTCCCACACACCAGCAGGCACCCTATGCAGTCATCTCATGCAATAAGAAGTATTCACTGCTGGATTATCTTCCTGCAGAATTCTGCTTTCCCATCCTGTCATAATATTGTCCTATGAAGGATAACAGATCCTGATCACCTGATACCTCCCCTAAATCTGGGGATTTGAACCATTTGCCACTTGATCTTTACCAGTGACAGACAAGTCTCCCTCCTGATACTGCCTCAGCTTTGCCTTTTCTCATCTTACCTCTTTTGTGAGGTGAGACCTCACATTGACCTTAACTTACTCATATCAGGGACTAGCATCCTCCATGAACTGCTCTCCCCTCTCCATTTCCCTTCTTTGAAACAGTGATGGGGAATGTTCCAATTTCCCTTCTTTGAAACAGTGATGGGGAATGTCATAGTACTCATCCTAAATCTCGATAGCATTGAGACTTTTGGACAGGGAATCAATCTCTACTGCCTAGACCTGCTAGCGATATTGAAGGCTGCGACCTGCCTGGGAGGTGAGCATCAGAGACAAGGTGACACTGGCCCTCTCTCCTCCTTGCTTTATCATGTGAGTCTTTCACTCACCAATTCTGTATGAGCAAGAGCTTTGCTCTGGCCTTTTGTAGACTTCAGCACCTAAGGAGAAGGAAGGGCATATATGACTAATGCCCAGTCCCTTCTCTCCACTGTTGATACTAAAAATGCAGCCCTAATTCTAGAAACTAGAAAGCACAGAGACGTTATGTAGTACTGAATGGGGCCAGGATTGGCCATCCAGAATCATCCAGGGCGATGCACAAACCCAGTATTATCAATCCTGAAATACATGTAGTATTTAAAGATATTGTCCTTATTTGGAATATTGAATACCACTATAAAGTTGTCTAGGGTGCTAGGTACTGTTAGATGGAAGCGGGTTTCTTGCACAGGGGAAATGAGTCTGCAGCTTTTGCTTCTTTATTTCATTGTTGAAAAAGGCAGTTAACCATTAGCAGTTGAAAATAAGGTTAGCAGACCACCTCACAAATCATAGAAACAATCATATTTAAAATATTTCCTATTTTTTCTTAAATACTGAAAGCAAAATGTCCCTTAATTTTTCTTGTATCTGAAAGGAGTGAAACTGTAAGTGGAAACTGCATCAAATGCTATTTTCAGAGAAACAGGTAAGGACTGATTCCTTCTTTAGGATGCCTGTTAACCAATGTCTTCTTTCTAAAAAATAAAAAGCTCCCTGAAAGATTCTACAAGCTCATTCATGGATATGAGTCTGGAATCCTTACCAATAAGATAAGAGTAAAAAAGTTAATGTAAATCATTTAACAATTTGAAAACAATTAAAGAGAGTTAAAAAAAAAAAAAGTGCAGATACGTGCACCCTGGATTAAAATGTCCTGAGATCTCTCTAGCTTCTGGTTATTTCACATTTGAATGAATTAATCCCTATGACATTTAAAACATATATACATTAAAATAACATAATTAGCTAAATTGTATTAATTTTCCTGGGTGTTCTAATGTACACAAACCCTGGTATTACCCTGAAATTGAATTGATTTTTTTTTTCAGAAAATAACACTAAGGTATAACTTATGTTCTGCCTTTCTGTTTCTAGAAATTCCTACCCAGCCTAAAAAAACATCAGCCAAAATGAGGAGGGTCTGACACTGAGATGATAATGCTGAGAGACAACTTAATTACCCTACCCAAGAAGAATTTGCTTGTTGGGAAAATCTGAGGGAGAAAGCCAGCTTGCTTCTAGTATCCCAATAATAATTACTTACGTTATAATACGGGTCAGTACCTAGTATTTTCCAGTCACCATTGCCAGGAAAATAGTAGTAGGGATTTGTGTTAGAAATAAATGCTGTGAAATGAGTTTTCTGGAATAAGTAAATGCTTCATACTCTATAGATAAGTTGCGTAGAACTAAATAACTGAAACACCATCTGAATAACTGAAACAAAGCAACCCATCTGTTTGCATGGAAAGTAAATGTTGACCAGGTGTGTTTCAGCTGGAAAATCAGGCCATGAGCATAGCCTACTGGATTCTAATAAAACTGCATTTGCACTAGTTGGTTTTGAAAAAAGATTTGCTGTTTAAACTCTTACATGATATGCCTTTTTTTTTCCTTCTTGAATCTTCTGCATTTTATCCTGATGGAAAATCAAAAAGAAGCTGCTGTTCCCCTAACTAGGGAGTGAAGTAAAGCTACTGCAAATGCTCCACACTGCTTCTCAAATTAAGTCAAAATGAAATTTGCTCATTTTATTTTCAGAAACAGAGGGATTTGTCTTTCCAAGTCCCTGATTAAAGGTGTATGGTCAATTTTGACTGTAAGAGTGATGCAGTCATCCACATAAAAATACTCAGGACAGGAGAGGTGGAAGATAGAAAAATACATTTTAAACTATAACATTAAAGGACATAAAATTGATAAAGAAAAAACTGCTTATGCCTTTAGCTGGCAATAACTTCACTGTCTGTATACAAGCATAAACTATTAAGCTATGAAATATGACAATGGTGACTTATCATTCAAGAAGCTTTCTGAGCTTGTAACACACTTTTATCTTTTATATGTCATTTTTAGTCCTTCCAGATTGGATAGTCTTAGTCCTTACCTAGCGCAAAACTTGCATTCTTTATAAAGAAAGCTGGTATCCTAGCAGGGAATAGATCCACTACAGCCTCACAGGTTTCTGTAAAGTGAGGGCTACCTTTTCTTGGCCCCATGGATGTGGATTACATACCTCCCAGTAACAACTTGATTCTCTTTAAACAAACACAACACATAAAGAACATTAGTCTTTATATTTTGTCTTTGCAAGCCTGCAAATCTCTGTCACATCTCGCCTACCATTTAATGCAAATAGCAGGTTCTCTAGAAACACTATGGGCTGTGAGGAGCCTGGCTACAGACCCCTGTGCTGGGAACAAGGACAATAGTGGAATAGGTGGCTCAGTGCATCAGACCAAGTAGTTAAATCTTCATGGCTTTGGGGTGCTTATGTGGGGTGCAGACTCTATGGAATTCGACATAAGGTGAAATTTATTAATGACTTTTATGATTTAATGATTATTAACGATTTTTTTCATCAAAAGCAACAACTATTTTATATTCTTGGCAAAGTACTTCCTTTAACCTTAAAGCTGGTTATGTCAGACTACAGATGTTAAAGGACAGAATTACATGCTAGCCAGAAAACCTTCAAAGTTGTTATCAAATCTCTCAGAGTAGGTAGGAGGCTGATAACACGCTTGTTGTCTTTGGCTTGTTTTAGTTTCCTTAGTTTCAATCTCGTTGCTGATCTCCAGCAGCTTCTCTGCTTGCAATTCTTATTTGACCTTTTTTTTTGCAAAGTTATTGTGGAGGCTTTAAATAGTTCTTTATGAGATCTCAGTGGGTATTTCAATCTGAAATTCAGGAATAGTTCTTGTTATAATCCTACGAATCAGCATATACAAGCTGACCTGCAGCTTAGTGTTCATTTCAGTCCCAAATGTCTATTGTCTCTCACAGTAGGTATAGAAGAGCACAGCATAAGGAAGAAAACTGTTTATTAAAACTGCTGTGAAAGATGAATTAGGGGGTTAGTGTGAAACTTCAAATTCTTAAACTGAAATGTCCTTGCCATCATTTTTAACTTTTTGGCTACTACTATAGCTACAAAGGTACAAATTTCTTTCTTTTACCCATTATTAATAATATCATGTATTTTACTTCCAAATCATTTCTAAATCAGGGTGGTTTTACTAATCACAAATTATGGATAGGTTCTACTTTTTATGCAATATATTCTTCATTTTGAAATATATTGTGCTACCAGAGGCTAGATTGACTAAACCTATCCCCAAATGGCAAAACAAACCTGTTTCAATTTATATTGCTGAGGAAAAAAAAAAAAAAAAAAACAGATTATGCAACTGGTGCTTGAAACAAGTAAAAATCTGCAGATGAGATTATATTCTGAAAATTTTCCTGATATTGATTGTCAATTAATTTCTCCAGATGAATATGAATAAGTATATTAGAATCTAATGCATTGATTTCATTTTTTGTAATAAAATCTTTTAATGTTTATTAGGAAGGGAAAGTAAATAAGAATAATACAAAATATCCGGGGGAAAAAAAGTGTAATAAATATGTGGACCAGGCTATTTTGTCTATTTTTTACAGTGGTGACCATTAAAGTGAGAATTACAGGAGTTTCCCTTTAACAGAAAGATTCTGAAACCTCATATTCCTGCACAGCAAGGTGGATAAGCTCTGTTATATGAGCAATTATTGTTGTTACCACTCTCCACATGGTCCCATTTTTATTTTTATTTTTAAATTGACACCTTCCTTTCTACTGTTCATTCCATTTCATATCACCAGCTCGTGTGGTTTTGCTTCCTATTAAGAAGAAAAAGGAAAAGGAAAAGGAAAAGGAAAAGGAAAAGGAAAAGGAAAAGGAAAAGGAAAAGGAAAAGGAAAATCGAAAGGGAAAGGGAAAGGGAAAGGGAAAGGGGAAGGAAGGAAGGAAGGAAGGAAGGAAGGAAGGAAGGAAGGAAAGAAGGAAGGAAAATGAATTATTCTAGAGGAATTTGTAGACAAAGACTCACATAAATAAAGCAGCATGTATTGAAACATGTAGTAGTCCATTAGTATTATGAGATACAGTAAATGTGCTTTCTTTAAGAGCTTTCAGTTCCAGCAACAGCAATGTGAATATTTCTTTGACTTAAAATCTTTTACTTATAATATTTTCCTTTAGATTTCTCCTGTTCATTTAAAAAATATATAAATCCTTTAATCACGTTTCTAAGGTAAAGATTTGCAATGGCACAGTGGCAGTGAGTCCGGTGCATTACCCATCAGCTGTGAAACCTCAGATGATTTCAGGCATGGTTATGTAATAGGCTGAATTAGCTGCAGATCATTTCATTTATTAATTCATGCTACCACACTTTAAACAGCATAGGAGTATTTTATGACAGCCATACCTTAATCTCCACATTTTAGCTATCGCCTATATTGTTGTGCAACTCCTATCTCCTTTTATGCCCAAAGAAATTGCAGCTTCCATCTCACACTGATCTGTAACTTGATGCCAAGGAGGATGAAACTGAAGTGCATGCAGCACTCTCTGTCTGTTTACTTTCACCCAAATGAGATCAAGAGCACTGTTCTTGTGACTTTCTCATTTCTATCCCCAATCCTGAATGGCAGCTTTAAACATTATCTGATAGAG
Organism: Crypturellus tataupa; assembly: GCA_034781795.1. Classification (NCBI taxonomy): domain Eukaryota; kingdom Metazoa; phylum Chordata; class Aves; order Tinamiformes; family Tinamidae; genus Crypturellus; species Crypturellus tataupa. Next base: position 3,452,405 of record JAWLRI010000963.1, on the reverse strand, counting down.
CAGACCTCATGTAGTCCTTAAAATCACTGTACTTTGCAGTTTATTTCAACAGTGATGACCAAAGGTCTCAAAAAAGTCTTTGTTGACTATAAATTAACATGGGCTGCCCAGGTTTTGGTACAAAAATGTATGACCAGCAGCACTGTTCAAACTGAATGGCATAAATCCCGGAGGATGTGCTTATCAAAACAAGACCATGTGTTCTGCATTATTAACTAAGGGCTGTTTACTCAGATAAGTCAATACGAAGAAGAAATTCTGAAAGAATATTTTGTTCCACAAAAAGAGTTGAGCTGAAAATGTATTCAAGCTTTAGCTTTCATATTGGTCAACCTTTTGTTTTCATCTTTCATACCAGCAGGGTGGTGGAAATCCCATTTCCCAGATAGCACAAGCTGGCTGAGAGAAATCATTTTCTTCATTTCATTTAATTTCTTGTGCAGAATGGGCTAAGGATATAGCCTACAGGCACCCCAGGGTTTGATGTACTAAGATGCCCTAAAGCACTAAATTGAACAGGAAATTCAGAATAAAAACAAATAGCAACAAAATCTATGTGAAATGCACAAACTGTAATTCTGGTACCTCAGAGTATTTGGCGCTACCTTTCTCCTGACTGATAACAGCATACACAGAAAATTTATATTAGCAGCAGGGCAGTGGAGATAGTTACTATAGTCAACCAGAGGACACTCAAATATCATGCCGGCACTCATTTCTTCATGTAAGGTGCTCTCTCTGCATATTCCTTTACATGGCAAATAATTTTTCCTTCTCTCGGAAGATTTCTATAGTAAGAATAAATTGGGAGAGCAGAGGCTGAGTGTCAGCTTTAACTGAGGGCCTCATTCTTTTTCACCTTCTCCTTGTCCAAAGATGACAAAAAATGAAAACTCATCAGACTAATAAGTTTTATCCACTTCTTACTGATACAAATTGTAATGTAACTCATCTTTCAAATTTGAAAAGGAAGATATAAAGCTTTTGGTAATTAAAACATGGTACATCTCATTTACACTGACAGTGGGATAACTCCTAGATTAAGGTTCATATGTTATTTTTAGTTATACAATAAGTCCCATGTACCTGTAGATTGGGAAACAATAAAATTAGATATTATATAGTCAAAATCATGGAATAAAACTACCCAACATCTAGTGAAGTGAATGGTGATACAAGGCAAAATTCCGTAGTCAGGTTTGGAAAGTCAAATCCATGTTACTCATGCAGTTATGTAGCAAAATACCCAATAGGGAGACGCATAGAGAAACAGAGAGTCATGATTTCCATTTTTAATCTCTATTTGTAGTACTAATTTCCATGACAAAGTACCTCTGCATAGAAAGTAGATCAAATTTGACAGATTGTTCCCGTGTTTCTTGATTTTTGGATTTTTTTTTTTTCAGTAGCATGGGCCTGAATGTTGAGCCTTTTGACCTCACAGAACAAGTATGCTGCCAATGGGTGCATTAAGAGGAGTGTCTCCAGCAGGTGGAGGGAGATGATCCTGCCCCTCTACTCAGCCCTGGTGAGGCCACATCTGGAGCACTGTGTCCAGTTCTGGGCCTCCCAGTACAAGAGGGATGTGGAGCTGCTGGAGAGAGTCCAGCGCAGGGCCACGAGGATGATTGGGAGCCTGGAACATCTGCCCTGTGAGCTGGGCCTGTTCAGCCTGGAGAAGAGGAAGCTGAGAGGGGATCTAATCAGCGTGTATAAGTACCTCAAGGGAGGCAGTGAGGAGGATGGGGCCCGCCTCTTTTCAGTGGTGGCCACCGACAGAACAAAAGGAAATGGCCACAATCTGAAGCATCAAAAGTTCCACAGGAACTTAAGGAAAAAATTCCTGACACTGAGATTGTGGAGTTTCCTTCTCTGGAGATCTTCAAGACCCACTTGGACGCAGTCCTGTGCCTCATGCTAGGTGGCCCTGCATGTGCAGAGGGGTTGGACTAGGTGACCTCTAGAGGTCCCTTCCAACCTTAGGCATTCTATGATTCTATGAATCTCCCACAAACAAATTACACTGCTTTCTATAGTCACAGTATGAGAATGCTGAAGAATAACCTGCTCTGCTAGGTGAATTCCAACCCGTCCTAATAGGCAACCTGGACAGCAGGTGATTTGATTTTCCATGAGGAAATGGAGGAGTGAGGAGCAGAAAAGGACAGTTTATTACGTGGGGCCTTGGCTTTGCAGCCCTTGTTCCATTTCATGAGTGCAACTCATTTAGCTTAACTGTTACCAAACAGAATCTGGTTATCTTTGCACTGAGCTCTACCCTTGAGACCTAGTAAGTGACAGCAAGTACCAGCTGAAAAACTTAAGAAGCTACCCAGTGACAAGCAGTTGTATGGCTGCAATTATATAGGTGCCTTCCAGCTCAGTGAAAACTTTCTTACGTATTAAGGCGGATCTGTAGCAGTGGAAGAACTGGGTGGGCTGAGGCTGTTTCTTATATTCTGTGGGCATGGGTGTTGTAGGCTTCTAGTACTTAACACACACCAACATTAGGAGCATATGCTTTCCAAGATAAGGCCATAGACCTGATTGTGGACTGAATATGAAACACAACCATGACCCAACATGCTTTCCAAGATTGCAAACGGACTGCAGAAACTAGCTTACTTTACCTTAAGCAATAGTGGAATACAGCACGTCATTATACTACACCTGTGAGATGAGAAAACATATCAGAAGAATTACGTTTCCTCATTAGAAGCTTGAATCATTTGGCCACTCCTTTCAGTCTGTTGATATCACTTGCTTCTAACTGGTCAGGGTAAAAAAATAGTTGAAATAGCCTGAGAATAAAATTCGTATGAATATGCTTGTTGAGCTTTTAGCAATCACATAGAACTAGAAACAACAAAGTGACATAGATCAAGTTCAAAGTTCCTAGCCAACTTAAAATATGTTCTGTGTTTACTTGACATATTAGCACATATGGTCATATAAAAAAAACATATCAAATTCAAGCTAGCCATACTGAATCTAATTTGTGTTGACTGAACAATAATTCATAATGTTGTTAAAGAAACTCAACTGAAACTTAACCAAATACCACTACTAGTACAAGTCACCAAGTTTCTTTCAGGTGAAGTTGAAGGATTATAAATATGAAATATAAAATTTCTATTTTCTAGCAGTCAAAGAAGCCTGAGAAGAATATATCTTAAAGTCTTTCTTAAACGTATATGGACTGAGTTTATTATCCATAGGTAGTGGCTATGAATCTTTTCTGCTGAGATGAAATCTCAGATGATTTTCAATCCTTTAGTTTTTTTCAGTTGTTGAAAACCAAAAGATTCAGTACTACTGTACATAGGATTTAGTTGATACATATTCCATGTCAAGCATAGACTCTGCTACTGTGTCGAGATAACTAAGATAAATTGATAGCAGTAATCATCAGGAGAAACTCTTAAAAATCACATTGCATTATGTATCCATAATTGTATTAGAGTGTATTTTTTCCTAACCCAGTGCTGATAAATCTGCAGTGATTATCAGGATTAGCTGTACTTCTGGTAGTTTTTGTGTTCAGGGATCTGTAGAGACACAACACAGAATTAGTGATACTGCAAAATATAATACATTCACACCCATCGGAAATGGCTGTTTACGTTTCATGCATACAACTGCAATACGTATGATGAAGAAAAAAAAATGAGAAATACTATTTTTCTATTAAAATAGTCTTTTCTTGAAATAGAGCTGATGAAGGCTTCATTCAGGAACATCAGTGGTATCTGATGCTATTTACTATAGTAAATAAAATTTAGTGATTTAATGATCCCTTCTCTGATCACAGATTATGAGTTGCTTCTGCCCCAGGCATCAAGATCTTGTCTCTTTGCTGTAAGGTGTAGCAGTTCACTCTCAGTTATACAGACCCCCGTTTAAAGGTTAGGATATGCGGATCAAGATGGTGCTTGTGAGCTGCTCTGTTAATGTCATTTGCATAGCATTGCAATGCAAATCAGTTCAAGTGTAGTCTCACTAAGCATTTTGGGGAGTCTCCAGATATCAGTTATTCAGTAATAACACATTTCTCATATTTAAGCCATTGATTAGCTCAAATATTTGACTTATTTTATAGTTTTTGTTTTAACTCTCTCAAGTTAATTTCTGTGAGGTTTAAGCTTCTCCTCCTCCTCTAAGTAGATAATCCAATAGAGGCTACTATACTACATGTCTTTGGCCAACACTTGGGTACAGATCTACTTTTTACTGTCTGATCACAATTTTTTTAAAAAAATATTTTTTCTTGGGAAATAGATATTAAACTTGCTCAAAAATAAATGCAGCAAAAACATTTCCAGAAAAAAGATTTGCTTGTTTTCCTGCAATAGATTACTATTTTGAAAGTTATGTTAAATCAGAAAAAATGTAATGATCAGGTCATTAGAGCATTGGGTCTGTCATTTTGCCACGTTTTTATCTTTTAATTTTTTTCATCTCACATCTGCCCCAGTCAGAGGCTACTGTAGGTCATTAAATGGTATCTTCCAGGTTCTTATTAAGCGACTAGGTGTCAGCTTGTTCATAACATCCAGAAAGAAACTGTTAGTGTTACAATATGAACAATAATGTTTACCCACCAGCACTATCTATCTTGAGTGAAGTAGTGCAACTTAGCTGATATTTCCACATAATAGTTCTGTGCCTGCTGAATCCAGTGCAAAGTAACATAGCATATTTAAACAAGGTAGAATCAGTATTTTTCTTTCCCTTTCCCTATTCTATATTAAAAGTCCTTTTGAATTCCAATCAGAGGTTCACTTGACTGAAGAATTGAAATTGCTGCTTGGTAATTCTATCTGCAACATATTTTCTTAAAATGCTATATGTAGGAAAAATTTGAAGTTAGTAAGTTTCTTATAATGGGAGGAGTATCTGAACGCCTAGAGGGCTGCACTGCCATCCAAAGGGACCTGGACAGACTGGACAACTGGGCTGAGAGAAACCTCATGAAATTCAACCAAGACAAGTGCAGGGTCCTGCACTTAGGGAGGAAAAACCCAGGACACCAGCACAGCCTGGGGACTGACCTACTGGAGAGCGGTTCTGCCAAGAAGGACCTGGGCGTCATGGTAGACGACAAATTGACCATGAGGCAGCAGTGTGCCCTCCTGGCCAAGAAGGCCAATGGGATCCTGGGGTGCATTAAGAGGAGCATCTCCAGCAGGTCGAGGGAGGTGATCCTACCCCTCTACTCAGCCCTGGTGAGGCCACATCTGGAGTACTGTGTCCAG
>JAWLRI010000963.1:3423549-3443786 GCA_034781795.1 Crypturellus tataupa | reverse complement strand
GACTCTTTCTGTCTGTCTGTCTCTCTGTCTGTCTGTCTGTGTTTCTTTCTGTCTGTCTTTCTGTCTTTCTGTCTTTCTGTCTCTCTCTCTCTCTCTCTCTCTCTCTCTCTCTCTTGCTTCCCTTAATTTAAAAGTTCATAATACATAAATTGCATAATCTTTGTTGCCTATGCCAACATCTTCCAAACTGAATCACAAAAATGAAACCCTTTATGTAAGCAGTGTTTTATTTACTAAGCTCCAAACATCTACAGAAACCATTAGAATAATTTTCTCTCTCTTGATGAAATTCATAGTATAGTTAGGTGTTAGATATCCATCTTGCAATGACATGTACTAAGATGAAGCCTCATGCTAAATGCCATTGCATCCAATGCTAATTTTTTTTTTGAAATCCACAGGTATGCTACCTAAAGTTTTCTTTAAAACATAGTTTAAACTACTTTAACCTGACAACTACAGCACAGCTACAACAGTAATTTACTTTTAGAAAGAAATTCTGGGTCATGTCTTATACTGGTATTACTCTTCAACTTTGAATTAGTGCCAAAGGTTTTATGCTTATGAAAATTCAAGGACTGTCTTTAAAGAAATTATACATAGTTACTTTTGAATTTTCATCTCTCTCAGTGCAAAAGAACAATTTTAATTTCAGAGAATCAGAGGCATGAGATTAAACTTTACCTCTTACTCCAATCTCTCCTATTTAATTCAAATGGAAGAAGATTGAGTTTGTACAGGTGAATCTCTAGTCATGTAAGGGAGTACTTGTGTACTTCTAAAGACATTAATTTATGGCATATTCCCAAACCTCAATGACACAAGAGCCAGAGTGGAAAAAAATCTTCATTTAAAGTTAGAGAAGATGGGAAAAAGTCTGGAGGATAACCTGGTGGAAAGCAGCTCTGTGGAGAAGGACCTGGGTGTCCTAGTGGACAACAATTTCACCATGAATCAGAAGTGTTTATGGCCAGGCCAATGGTATCCTGGGCTGTATGGCCTGCATGTTGAGGGAGGGGATCCTCCCCCTCTACTCAGCCCTTAGGAGGTCACAACTGCAGTGCTGTGTCCAGTGCTAAGATTCCCAATATAACAGGAATACTGGAGAGAGTCCAGTGTAGGGCTATGGAGACTATTAAGGAACTAGAGCATCTGTCCTATGAGGAAAGGCTGAGGGACCCTCAGAGAAGACTGAGGAGTATCTTATCAGCATGTTTAAATATCTGAAGGGAGGGAGTAAAGAGGAGGAGGGCAGACTCTTTCCAGTGGTGTCCAGTGGTGACAAGAGGCAATGGTCACACACTGAATCACAAGAAGCTCCAGATAAAATAAGGAAAATCTTTTTTTTTACTGTAAGATTGACTGAGCCCTGATACAGACTGCCCGGAGTGGTGGTGTACCATCATCCCTGGAGATATTCAAAAGCCATCTGGACAGTGTTCTGTGCAACATGCTCTAGGTGATCCTATTTGAGCAAGTACGTTGGACTAGATGATCTTTAAAGGTCTCTTCCAACTCTGACTTTTCTCTAATTTTGTGAAAAAAGGGATCTGTGCAACTGTACAACCATATAATATGTCTCAAGAGCAAGTGCTGCATTGATGGTGATATCAGTTTTCTAAACTTTTCTTACCTGAGTAAAAATGTATCTCAACATAATAAAGAAAAATGTAGAGTGCAACTTACTGATTTTCTACCCTAGTTCCCTGAATGAAAACAATTCCAGGGTTACTATTTAAACATACACAGTTAGATGAAGGACTCTGTGTACAGCTTAGACATTGTCAGAAAAATATTCACCTGTGAGTTCACATACAAATCCAAAGCAAATGAATTTGTTGTTTTTTCAATGAAAATCATGATATGTTATAGCAAACTTTCATCATTATTTTGTTTGTTTCATTAACACTTGAGGCACCTGGATCAAGGCAAACAAAGAATAAAAATATGGCCCTTGGTCCAAGACTTCATGATGTAAATATAAAAAGTGAGTTATTAAAAACAGGCAGATAGGAAGTACAATGAAATTAGATATTAGTCAACCTTTTAAACAACCGTCTCAGCATTTGACTTGTGAAACTTTGTAGGGACTGGGGCAAAATGGGAGGAATTTGAAACAATATCATTTAATGCTGGTTTTATTAGCAAGGAAGTCTTTGGAAGTCTACACAAAATTGAGAACAACAGTAGCTTCCTATTAGTGTTTTAATAATTTGAAGTTTTTTACTTCTCTGACTGGAAGAACTTTTTGCTAAATACCTCCAACTGAACTGTTCTATTTAAAAATAAATTTGAAGAGATAATATCACAGAGGCAGAACTGTTTCTACGTAAGGTTTTGCAAGGTTTCCAGTACTTATCAGAGACTCTCTAAAGTTAATTCTAAGTTAAGAATCATATGGCTTCTTTCAGTGTTCAAAGGAAGATAAAATTACTCACTGATATGTACAATTGAATCATAGAATCATAGAATTGTTAAGGTTGGAAGAGACCTCTAGAGATCATCTAGTCCAACCCCATTGCACACACAGGATCACCTGAGCATGTGGCACAGGACTGCATCCAAGCGCGTTTTGAAGATCTCCAGAGAAGGAGATTCTTCTCCAGAGAAGGATTTATCTCCATCCAAATATTTTAAAGGCCTGGAAACTTACCACATATATTCTGGCTAGGATTTTCTGTTTGTTTGTTTCCTGAATACTGCGAGGCCAATGCACCCATTCAGCTACAGGTGGAAATTACCTGTCAGTGAAAAGGACATATAAAAAATCAAACTGTAATAAAGGCCAAATCCTAAGTCTACTGAAGTTTTCTGCAACCCAGGTTAAATTTATGATGTAGATTGGATTAATTAATTGAAGACAGGAGTCACATTAGTAAGTGGACTGCTGGGAGACTAATATGTGTTTCATTTTTGCTCTTGCACACTACTTTCTGATTCCTAGGAGATTCATTAGAATACACCAAAGCAAAAAGATGCCCAGTAATATTTTAAGTACTAAGTACAGTCTCTTCAATGATAATATCAGGTGGATGATAGATACTTAATCTCACAGTTATATGAGATAGATAACAATTTCACTTAATGATTTGCTTTCCCTCTTTTATTATTTTTATTTAAGAGATTTTTCCAAATGGCATTACTTCTTTAAAACTTATTAATAGGAATTTCTCTGTGCCTTTGGAATCTGCATTTTTTGGAATCAGGTGCAATTTTAAGTAATATTTGATTCCTTCAAAATCTTTGTTTTGTTGTATAAAAACTGGCACTGACATATCATCTGAGTAGTCCCTTTTCTCTACTTTAGCTCTCAATTATAACTACTTTAATAACTGTTTAAGCAGGCAGCTCCTGTGTTAGCCCTGATATACACTTCTTAAATCTCATTTTAATGTGACTTTTTAATGTGGAATTTATGTTTTGTCTTGTCATTGGAACATATCAGTTTAACATGGTTCACTAAAATTCACACAATATGAGCTTAACATCTCTTTCAGATCATCCTTTTAAGGATGATAACTGAGGTGTAAGAAGACAGGCAGCTTTTAAGAGACCGTTATATGAAGAATTATTTCAAAATTATCTGTTTTTTTACTTTAAAAATGAAACACACGTTTTATCCTGTGTAAAAAAAAAAAGAGTAGCGAAAGTAACAATAAATGAAAAGTATTTAAAAGAAAAATTGCCATTTTCTAGAGAGAGTGCTTGTTATAAAAACTATTTTAGGTATTGCTTTCCCTCGAAGTAAGCAATGGGATGTCAGTCATACTGACAGCGATTGAAGCCAATTTCAGATCTGTTCCAGTGACTGAAAACAGGTAGCATGCTTTAAAAGTATTGAAGGAATCAGTGCTTTTTATGAGCTTCATGCTTATGGCTCAGTCTAAGTAGTCAAAGAAATCCTGGAATCAAAATTTCTCTTTACAGCTGCTAGCCTGCTAGCACTACCAGAATCAACAGGAGGGCTCCAGTAACCTTGGCAGTTCCTCACCAAAAGGTACTCAAATATGCAATATATGCAATAATGTAAAAATGTTTTTTCAAAATTAAGAGAATTAAGAAAAAAAAAAACAAAACAAAAAAAGAAGTTATCCTGATTGCATAGGACAGTATGAGACTAGATACATTTTCCAGTCTTTCTTTTTTTGAAAGAATGAAATCACATTTTGGATGTGTTTTAGGATATGTTTGGATATGTACAGTGCAACCCAGCATTTTTTTCATAGCTGATGTTTGTATTGGCTGCTGTTTTTCTATCTCCATGCTCAAGCTTTTGATGTCATGTTGCAATTGTGGGTATCAGTGCCAAATGTTGTAGTAGCTACCATGGTATTGTGTGTAATTGTGATACAGTGAGGGTTTGGCAGCGTTTTGTCCTATATTCCCTTCTCATTCTTTAGGTGCAAACTAGACCACACTTCAGATGCAACAAGCCAATGTCAGAAATCCATAATTTAAGGTCTATATTTTCATCCATGAAAATCATTAATACTTGACTAATACTTGATTAATGTGATTTAAGATTAAACTCTTACTGCTATAGTATTCCTTGCTTGCATGCTTGTCTCCTTTGGTTCAATGCTCTTTGTATGTATTATACCTCTTTATGGCACAGAAGTTGGCTTCATTGGAGACATATTTAAGCTTTTCCAATGTTCTCCATTGGAATCCAGTGCTATTTTTATTTAATAGATGTGATATTTGATTAGGAAATGGCATTTCCCTAAATTTCAGTAGTTTAGATTTGGGATTCAGAATTTAGTATTTCTGTATAAACCTTAATGATCAACAGAAAAACTTCTAATTTTAAAAAGATAAAAAAAAAACAAATTTTCCTTTAGTTATAGCCTCTATCTTACCCCTGTATGCCTGCACTTTTACAGTTACAGTCTCACTTTTTTTTTTCAGGAGTGTGAAAATCTCTGTATTTTTTTTTTCAGGCCTTTGCTCTCCTCCCATAACAGGCAGCTGCTTCTGTTCCTCTTCCTCTGTCTCAGAAAGCTGTCAAAACTGCATGATCTCATACTGACTTCTTGTTTTTCCCCTTCTGTGTCTCATAGTGTGGCTGACATTGAGATCTACAGCCAGCTGCGTCTTAATGCTCAGTTGTGACTTCCATCCTCTCAGCTCATCTACAGATTTCCCCTCTCTTCCAAAACGTTCTCCTAAAGAAGCTGCTCTTCCAAACTCCATATGCTCCTTTAATTTTAAGCATATGAGTAATGGTCCTGGATTCAGTTCAGTTTCTCATGCAGTTGTGATGGATGGCTTGTAAGGAAAGCCAGCCCTGTGGACTCTTTCTGCCCTGTCTGCTTAGTTCCAGTCATTCTGAGGCCCTGAGGGCAAAGATTTTCAGCATTTAATATTTGCCAACAAGTAAGCAATAAAGGAATGCCTTTTCATAATTGTATATATTTCTTTGGGCATTCAGCTTCATTACAGATGCCAGTTTCTCATGCTACTGTGCTACTTTTGTGTCAAGTAAAATATAAAGAAATAAAAAAGATTCTTGATGTATCTCAAAAATATATATGAGAACAAACTGAAACTGTTTGCAGTGAAGGAAAAATAGTAATTTATGACACACTAACTTTTTTCCAGTAATAGCTTAAGGTAGTCGCAGTAACTTGTATTCTGTTTTTCTTTACTTTGTGTTAATTTTCTATTTAAAAAATCTATTTGGAAACAAGTTAAATAAACAAGTGGATCAGCCAGGAGGGTTTCAATGTTCCTACTGACACTGGCACACAGAAGAAAAATGATGGAAAAACCAAATAAGGCTTTACTCTTACCAAAGGCGCAAAAAGTAACAAGTAAAAATTTTCACTGGTGCAGTATTGAACATATACATTAGAGGCAAGGATGGAATGGCCATCAATGTGCAGGGCGCAGAACAGTAATCTCAGGCATCAGATGCTGCTTTTAAGAGTTAGGAGAAATCAGCTAGGAGACAGTGGCAATAAAAATGATCCTAATGAGTCTATAATACTTGGCTTTTTCTCCTTAGATATCAAAGAAATGCTTTGATATCAAAATACTGGAGCATGAAGTGAGAACATGATTTTCTCCATATCTTGCACTGCAAAAACAAATTAATAAAATGACAATCCAGTGTACAATCCCCTAGACCACACTGACAACAGAAGGATAAAAGCATTGGAGTTTCATTTGTGACAAAGAAAAAGGATTCAGTCATAAAAATATTGACACAAGTAATCTTATTCTACTGTACAGAAGAATGAATCATAGCTGATATGTCCAAAGCTCAGCTTGCCTATCCAAAAAGGAATATATGCTGTGTATATTGATTTCAGCTTGGCCTTCCTACCTTCTCATCTTTTCACATGTCTTTTCAATGTAAAATAAGCAAGGCTTGAGTTTGGCCTAACTGTTAGTAAAATACTTCCTTCACTCAAATAACTCACATTTAGCTGTTAAATGTTCAAAAAAACGGCCTGTTTGGTCTGTAAACTATTCAGAGCAGTGACTGCTCTAATTCAAAGCAGTGCACCAGAAGTTCAGAATAGACTATCATAGCTCCACATTTTTATTTTTCCCTCCAAAACAGTAAACTGTCCTGTTATATATTACATTAAACTGTCCTGTTGATCCATATTCACCCATGAAAGCATTTGTATTAGCTCTTTTTTTGATCAGAGTTCCTACACTTTGCTCCATAACCTAACAACTGTTTTCTTGAACAGCTATCACTTTGGAGTTTTAAGGTTACATTTCCTGAGTGTCTTACATAAATACATTAGCTCACTTATGTGATACTGTGCAAATCTACCTAAAACTAATAAACAGAAATCACTGCTGACTTCAGAGTAGTATAAACTTTCCATCATGCTCTTCTCCTTAGATTATAAGAGTCAGATTAAAAGGATGGATTGTCCTCTTTTGCTGATGATGACATTAAAAGTCTGGTTCTCAAGAGATACTAGGTGGTAGATATGTGTGAATTGAAAAGCACATTAACAGCATTGTTCTTCATTAATTGTTTTACAGTTTCAAGAAACTCATTCTTCCATAAGCAATGTATTTATTTTTCAGCCTGTTTTCCCTTCAGCCACTTTCAGCCTAAAGAAATGGGGGAATCACTGCCTATGCATGTATATTTAATCATCATTTTAGCCTATCTGTATTTTAAAGCTGTAGCAAACCAAGCTAAATTTGACTGAATGGTAGAATTTTAAAAGACATTGAGGATTTGAGCCAGTTGACCATATGTAGATATCCAGTAACACATAAGGTGTACATTGGAATTTGAAGTATTGACAAGACTTTGGCATATATAACACACTTGCACCCTTTTTTCTTCTGCTGAGGTAATTCATGTGACTCTGATATATCAAGGCACACTTGAAACTTAAGGGTTAGTTCATTCAAGCCCTACATTTTCACTGATCATTTTGGAAAATAAGACACAATGAACAAGTAGACACTTTCAGCATGTAAACCTGCGTTCCTTAATCTTGAAATGAAACCCACTCTAAGCTTCTATAAATTGCACAAAAACATGTTGGTGGGCAGAAGAGGGGCTGAACTTTGTACTCTACTTTGACTAGACCTCATATAATCTATGTAGGAGTAAGTGAATTTTTGCTCATGTGGATTGTTCAGTGTCACTTATGGTTAGATCTTATAATCCTTAACTGCCAAATATATTCCATATTGTTTAATTAGGTAACATGACATAGTCTTAATATAAAACAATTCTATACAGTAACAAATCCACAAAAAAAAAAAAAGAGAAAAACAAGCAAACAACAACAATAACAAAAAATTGTCCTCCTTAGTCTGTTGCTCATAGAACTACTGGTTTGTTTGGTGTTCCCAAATGAGAAAATCTAAATTCTATTTTTGTTATGAATATATCTTTCTATGTCATTTTTTCTTAGGCACTACTGAGAATCAGAGCCCAGTTTCTTACTGGATTATCAATATTCTCTTCATTTCTAAAACAGAAGTTTGAGGGGTGACATGGACTAGATAACCATGCAAAGTCCTTTCCAGATTTTTTTTTCTGTAATACTTCGACTGGTAAAATTATTGTGGAATCATTTTTATATAACTTTTATTTACATGAGTACATTTCAAGTGATGATTTTGAGTATCTTTTCCTTTATTGTCCTATTCTCCCTTTTATTTACTTCTTCAGACTACTTTCAGGACACTGGAGTAATGACAGACTATATCATACAGCCTTCCTTCACAAAGATTCTTTAGCCATAATTTATATCATACCTTGACATTATGCATCTTGACTTCCCTTGCTTATGCCTTCAAAATGGGAGGCGGACTAAGAGTATACATAATTATAGTTCAGTCACTGCTATTTGATTCAGTCCTTCAACGAGTTTGAGTATTTTTAATGTACACTCAGGTAGCGGATTGTCTAACAAATTTAAGACTCATGGGAGATGTTTACATATCTTGTCTTAAGTCAAAGACTTTGTCCAGGGTAAGCTTTGGATCTTGAAGTGCTGTACTTAGCTAAAGTTTGACTGTGAAACAGTGTTACACAAGTTGCAATTTGATACTGTGATACAATTGGGCAAAATCATATATAAGTGCCAATTAAGATAATCGAGCAACAGGACAGGACAATGTTTCCACAACTTCCTGTTCCAATTTCCTGAAGATAAATGTTTCATTTTCTTTGGTAAAGAAAAATTTCCAGTTAGAACAAAAAGGGATTTTCAAGATCTACATCTTTGCCAGGTGTTTTACTGGGCAGTGAACCATAAGGATAATTTAATCCTTGCCCACACAGTATTCCTGAGAAGTAGCTTGGATTTTTTGTTTGTTTAAAAAATATTTCAACCTCAAATAACAGCAAACAAATTTATGAATCGCCTTAACCATTTCTGTGTCTAAGCTCCTAAATTTGTAATTCTCTTACTGAGACAATGCAGATAGTGCAAATGCCATTCTTCTTGTGTGTGTGCATTGTTAGTTCTTAAATGCTTGTTAATAGTTATTTATTACCTAAGTTATTTATTTATTTATTATCTAAGGTAGGGTTAGTTTAATCTATAGACTAAGCCTGTTTTTCCAATTTATTTAATTTATCCTGGTTTAGCTATCTATTTATCCATTTTTTCTATTATTTTAGAATAATCCTTCTTACAGAGATGTTACTGGTTTTTAATTACGTATAGTTAAACTGTGTAACTGAAAACTATTGTCTCTTCTATTCCTGCATCAAAAGGCTTACTCACATTTTCTGTGTGTATGTGGTAAAGCCTCATAGTTGTTGATGGGTATGACAGGGCAGGGCCAGAAAGGGCAGGGCCAGGAAGGGAATATAAAAGCTTCCCCTCCATGGGAAGAGTCTAGAGAGTTCCCTTTCTTGGACCACGTAAGTCCATCTTTCAGGATGTTTTTGTTCATGGTGCCTTTCAAAATGTGTTGATGCCCAAATATAGACTCTATTTGCTTCTTGCCTTTGATATCACTTCATGCAAAATATATTTGCAATTTACAAAATGAATTGAACAAAGATGTACAATACCTACCACAACCACCTTAAGTGTGTACATTTTAAATCATGCTATGCACATGTCTGAAAGCTCAGCTATAGAATACATATTTTAAAGATCTTTTTAGGTTTTTAGGCATGCAAGAAGACAAATACTTCACTCACCCAGCCTAAAGGTCCCAGTCTAAAGTTAAGCTAACTGAACAGGACACGAAAAACTAAGGACGTGTAATGAAAAAATTTCTGTGAGAAAAAAAATAGTGCAAGAAGCTAACAAAGTTACTGAAAATACCATGAAGAATGGCTCAATTGCACAGACTGTGAAGGGCTGTTATGTGAGAAACAGGCTTGATTTACAGATAAGTAAAGAATACTAAAGACTTTCCAAGGAGCAGATCCAAAGCAAGTATAATAAATAACAAAGAGTAGCAGATATAGCTAAACTAGAACAAATGGAGAAAAAGTAGTATTTGGTAGAAACTGGAGGTGTTATCATACATCTGTCCTCCTCAAATTCCCTTAAAAGCACTTTCTGCAGATTTTATGAATCATTACTTTTGCAATAGAGTTCAATATGGAATATGGTTTATTCTTGGCTATTTCTGAAATTGTCTGTTCAAAATTGCTACTTTTTAGTCACATAGCAACTACTCACAGTTTACTAATTGCCCCCTCCAGTAATTTCTGGTGGACTTCTGGCTCTTTTTGCTTTCCCTGCTACAGTTTTTTCTACCACTTGAGAAAGCTTTTTGGTAGGCACTACAGCTTTCCTGCTACAGAAAACTAACGAACGGAGGTGTGAAATTCTGGCTGCAATGAAGTCAAAGAAGGGAGCTGTCACATCTTTCAATGAGATCAGGACTTCAACCGAAGAGAGCCCTTCATAAATCAGGTTATTGTGCTTGTGATGGAACATCCTGGTTATGGCTACTTCTGAGCAGTGAATGTAAGTGTGAAACCAGTCCCACACAACAAATGGCTTAGAGATAGTTATCAGTGAACACTCAATAGCTTGTGGTTACAAATTAGGATAAAATACTGTGTTTACAGGCAAGGAACAGACAAAAACAGACTGGTATTATGAAACAACAGGAAAAAAAGTTACAATGAATCTAATGAAAATTTGTGTGTCTGTGAAGTGATGACTTTAAGCATAGATGTGATTAATTCTCTTATTGTTGCTTTGTCAAAATTCTGACACTCAAAAGTGCTGAGGTCCAAAGTTCACTGTGAAGCACAAAGCAGCAGTGCTAAGCCAGTGGATGTGACTAAGAAAGAAAAATACAGAGCACTTTTTGACTAAGCTCAGTTACAGTATCCCCCAAGATACTCTAATTTCTATGTTGAACTTTCATTTTGAAATCAATCTATATTGGAGGAACGAATTTGTTCATTTTTCACTGTTTCTATTTTTAACAAGAAATTTAATTGTGCAACAAATAACCACAAATAAGTAATAAGTAGAATACATAAACAAATAATAAGTAGATATACATAAACGACTTGTTTGTTTAGGAAATACCTCTTCTTATTTGTTTTGTTATGAGGACAGTATTGGAAACAAACTACTGCAATTGAACAAAAAATGAAGCAGTTCCACAATGTCTAGAATACAACCCTTTCACTGCGACAAAGAACTATTTCCTAAAAGCCTATTTAAATTTTTAACATTCATATAGGAAATGTAAAATTAGTGCAGGCACTTTAAGCCAAAATTACCTGGTAGAAAACAGCATGAGATTTTCTTCCCTCCATTTAATATTTCTTGTTGCAGGCTAATGATTTAGAGGAAGGCCATGAGGGCTAATGAACACATGGTGGGACTTTATATAGGATGTCAAAATTGGAATGACCCACAATCCAGCTCTACTACCACAGCTTAGACAAGGGGAAAAAATCTTGTCTAGTTCAATTGCTATAAGCTTAAAACACAAAAGTGACCTATGAAAGACACCTTTCTCCTGTTTGAAAAAAATAGCTTTTTTGAACTGCTGAATGTACTACTCTACTAGTCTGAGTAGTCTCCAGGACTGAAGCCTTGAAGTTTCATTTTCTTTCTTCCATGTTTTTCCTTACTGCAGTGAATAGAATTAGTGTTACTATACTTCCCCTGCACCTAGGGAGGAATAACCCCAGGCACCAGCAGGTTGACCTGCTGGAAAGCAATTTTGCAGAGAGGGATTTGGGAGTCCTGGTCGACAACAAATTAACCATGAGGCAGCAGTGTGCCCTCGTGGCCAAGAAGGCCAATGGGATCCTGGCCTGCATCAGGAGGAGCATTGCCAGCAGGTCCAGGGAGGTGATCCTCCCCCTCTATGGGGCTCTGGTGAGGCTGCTCCTGGTGTATTGAGTGCAATACTCCAGGCTTCCCAGTACAATACAAGAGGAACATGGAACTTCTAGAGAGGGCCCAGCATAGAGCGACAAAGATGATTAAGGGATTCAAGCATCTATTTTATGAGGAAAGACTAAGAAGTGAGATGGACCTTTTTTGCCTGGTGAAGAGAAGACTGGGAGGGGGAATGTACATGATCAACATGTACAAAGGAGAATATGAAGAGGATGGGGCCAAACTCTTGATGGCAGCCTCATCCTCTTCATCCTCCGGCTGGCGGCCAGCACCAGAACAAGGGGTAATGGGATCTTCATGTGGGAAAGAACTTAATCTACTATGAGGGTGACAGAGAGCTAGTTAGGCTGTGGTGTCTCCTTCTCTGGAGAACTTCCAAACCCTTTTGGATGCCATCCTGTGGCACGTGCTCTAGGTGTCCCTGCTGGAGCAGAGGGATTGGACTAGATGATCTCTAGAGATCTCTTCCAACCTCAATCATTCTGTGATTCTGTGATTGTCAGAAGTTTGATAGGTGTATGCTTTGTACATAAGCATTTATTTCTGAAGGAGACAATGCAGCCTAGAAAAGCTTGTTTTGAACTGCAAACTTTTGCATTCCTAACTGCAGCTTTACTTCTTGCTGGGGCCACTGACACAAACAGCAAGCACAGGTGAAGGGAGCTCCTTAAACGAGGTGCCTTGCCTAGATGAAGAAAGGCAGAGATTTATGATTCCTCTCCACCAGTACCACTTAGTACAGCTATATGACTCCCACCACAAACTATCAAATCAGGTCTGTACTTTGTATGCACTCAGGTCATTCCTCAGAGGAACAGGAAGGGCATCTGCTCCCTTCAGAGAAACATCCAGAAGTACTTACTGAACCATTATCCTCTCCCTCCCTTTCTCTCATACTTGTTCTCTTCCTTCCCACAAGCACAGATGATTTCCTGTCATTTATCTTTACTAATTCCGTTTTCTCTCTTCTACCCACTCCTACATTCCTTACCTATATATATATATATGTATATGACCATATATGAGATCTGCAATGTGTTGGCCACTCTCTGTATAGCTGACAGGACGCTTTCAAAAAGCCTCACTTTCTAACAAAGTATAATATATTATATCTAACAAATATATTTCCTTTCAGTGGTAATTGGGCTCAAGAGAAAAGAAAATGCCTAGAGTTGAATATAAAACAATATAAGTGATATAAATGTGAATTCCTAAGGTGATGGTTGAATGGAAGTGTGTATACCAAAGTTAAATTTCAATTTATCATAAAGAAACCTCCATGGAACAAAGTACTTACAAGGAGCAATATGAAGCCAAAAAAATAAGAAGAAAGAAAGAAAATAACCCTGTTTTTAGCAAGTTATGTAAAACCTTTCAAGGTGAAATCTTATTCTTTTTTTCCTCTTGAATAAATAACACAATATGGCAAGGACACCTGAAAGCTGAAATAAAACTGTAGCCAAGCAGAAAATATATCTTTCACCATGAAAGATATCCACCCACAGACATCAGTAGTAACAACCAGTAAAATAAAGCTGGAGCTCACAAAACACATAATTTCAGTCACAATTAATTACAAAAATTGAAACAGAAGAATTGCTTGCAGCATAGTGAGGAGAAATTTCATTCCTTTTGAGCATATTTGCCATGAAAGGTTCCCACACATTAATTAAAAGCAGTGTTTTTGTGGTTATTTTCCACACAGGAGGAGTTAAATTTTCTCTAGGTTTGAAAAAGAAGTTCTGTTTGGGCATTTTGGCTGAGCGATGAACTGAATAAACCAGTTCACCAATTGCCCCTTCACTACCATAGCATTTTTTTCATGTTGAGCATTGTTTTATATTTCCATCTATTTACAATAAAGACATACCTAGAGATGTTCTGGGTAAAAACCACTTAAATGGCAAGAACAGTCGTTACTGAGTTCATAAGCAGTATGTACCATAATAGTCTCCCTCCTTTTTAAGACTGCATTGAGGCTTATCTGATCTTTTCTTTGCTCAAGTTAAGCAATTGTAGCTCCAGTTCAGAGACCAGGGCATAACAGGTAGGAAGACAAATTTTGTCCCTGTACAGTGCAACACTGGGACAAAGCACATACCTGAAAATGCCGTGCTTTAAGATCTGGCTGTATGCACATGTAATCATATTAACCTATTTCCAAAGTATTAATGAGTTCCAGGCACATGTACCTTCGTAGGAGGTGCACTATATTATTTTCTTTTCTCTATGATACTACAGATTGTACCTTAAATCACTCTGGACTTTCATACATAAGTCTGTGAGGCAGACAATGAAGGAGCAATTGTTTTGTTTAGGCAAAACCAAAGGAATGATGTCACTGAATAAAGAAAGTTTATGTCAGGCACTGTGACTGATGAACCATCAAAAATAAATGCTTTACTAAAATAAAAATAAATAACTGGACTAGAAGACTAGCATAATAGAGGACAGTTAGAAATCAACAACTCTGTCAATGTGAAAGACAGCACGAATATTAAAATTCTTCAGCCTTTTCTTCTGATATTCAAGGACAGGATTATAGTAAAAAGAAAAGACAGAGACACATAATGTGCCACGATGCACTTAATTGAATTAACTGCTTTCTGTAGCTTGAAAAGCTACAGAAAATAATGTTATTAATTACTACATACCATGTCAAATAGAAATATGAGAGACATATGAGATATACAGAAGGGGAGTGGAACTACAGAAAATGTTGTGATTTGTTTTAGTTTGAAAGGCCATTCTTGCAGTTTGAGGAGGGGCATTTCTGTAAGAGATCAAGTAGAGATCAACGTGTTGTAGACTTGGATACCCAGTCTTCAAAGATCCATGCTCCCAGAAACTACACTTTCTGGAGAGTTATGGGGTTTATTACAAGTTTTATTTTAGATTTCAGCAACAAAGACTTCTGGGGGATCCAGAATTAACCCTTACCAAGACTATTGCCAGTAACAGAAGTTTACAGAGGATGAACATGATAAACCTAATTCAATATTCCAAGAATCAAAAGGAGGGAGCAGAGGCAAAAAGGCCATGTGCTCAAAATTAGATTTAGCAACGCATATCATGTGACAAACAGATGAATTAGGACAATGCCTGTCATGTTGGAAGACAGAAAAATATACAGAGGATTGCTGGACCTCACGAGTGCAAATTGTTCAGAGAAAAATCTGTGCAGCAGTGGGCCTAGAGAAGGTGAAGAAAGCAAACTAAAAGAAAAGTGAAGTATTTATTAATCCTAATTTACACTCTAGAAGTTCACTTCATTTTCTCTGACTCATATTCCTATCACACCTAGGTTTTCTGAGCAATTCAGATATGCCTAGCAGACATGATGCAGATAGCTATGGGAGACTCTCTTCTCTGTAAAGCAGCAGGTGGATGCTAAACAAAAGCATAAATGGCATTAAACACTTGAGTTTAGCAATGTCTAACATGCCAAAATAACACCATTAGTATTAAAAGATAAATTATGCCTGATGTCCAATCCATACTTTTTAGATGTAAATATAAAGGAAATAGTACATTTTGCAGTAGTGTTGGTGATAGGCACACACTAAATTTTTCTTTTCAAGAAATCAAATTAACGGGAAGAATAGTGCATCAAAACAAAGAAAATGAAAATTTTCAGAAAGACTTAAGGTCAAACAACATTTGAGAGAACAGAAAGAGCTTGCTGACCCATAATTATCCTCTTAAGAAAGTTTTCATGCCCCAAAACAAAGGTCCTTGAAGAAACTGAAATAGAAGGGGAAAGAACCTGATGTTAGACACTTTTACCTGATCACTGATGGGAAAAAAGGATGGGTATCTCATATACTGCAAGTCCAAAAGTATGTAGTTCACATGTAGAATAGGAACTAATAGGAAGACCTTTTAAATGCTATGGATTATACTCAGTTTTGATGTGAAATATGTCAGCACAGCAACTTTTTTCAAAAAAAGAGCAAAATACTAAATAAATAAATAATAAAAACAACAATATAATCCCATGAAATACATCACTTCCTTGTAGAATGACCTTGGGTTTATGACAACTACCTGACCTTTTTCATTAGAAAACATGACAAGCTACAAAATACTAATGTTTGTACATGTGACTAGGGAGAATGGTAAAGATCACCAGAGTCTCTGGTGATCTGACCTGTAAACTGATCTGGTCTGTCTGTAGACTGATAACTACATGTTATCAACTTAAATCACAATGACCAGAAATGCTAGTACCATAGGAAAAAAAGTGTGTAGGAGACGTAAACAGCCTAACTTATCTGTGTGGCTCATGACTCTCTATCAGTACTCGAGCAAATAAAGCCAGAGAAAGACAACCTTTCCAGGCTATGCTTTGGGGATTGCAAATGTGGCATGATCACTGGTGATGCCCACACTCGGGTACCATACTCCAGTTCTGCTTCTCAGAAAGGAAGAAAGAATACAGGGATTTCTGGAAATCTTGTTCTCAGTTGGACCCTTACACCTTATTCATCTTTCGTCTAAGACTCCTTTTATTTAAGGATGTTCAATGGACATTGGAGGTAAATTTTAATGAAGTGTTTGAGAAGACGGAAATTTTAATGAAAGGTTCTCCAGTACTAAAGTACTGGCCAAGAGTAGTAAAAAAGTGAACCACCAAATCAAGCTTGGCATCAACCTTTTACAACAGTACAGTCAAACTCGAGACTGCAGGCTTGTGCTTCACAACATTAAGTAAAACTCAGTGTTTGGTTGTTTAAACAGAGTATTTGGATATAGTCCTTCAGTGCAATAGTTTTAATGCCTTTATTTACAGAAAGCTAACATTAGCTGAAAAATCCTCGGTCATTTATTCCTACTGCCTCAAGAAATCAATAATCATAATCCCTCGCTTAGCCTTCCTCTCAGTTCAAGCTTACAGTCCTGACGTTTGTTTAAGGAACCAAGACAGAGAGCTCTAAGATGTTGAATTAAAATGAATAAATACATACATACGTAAAATAGAAAGCATAATTGCTATGCAAGTATTTCATCTGAGATGGACAAGGCATGTTTTATAATTTCCCTGTATAAACAGAGACAAAAAGATTTATCAAGATTTGTCATAGATGCTAACCCATCAAGCCTCAAGTAGAAAACATTGAAGAAACAATGCCTCACTAGAAAAGGATCTGTAATTTTGTTCACACTATTTGAAATAGAAACAAGTATATGTATATATATGTTACATATATATATACATGCATATATGTATATAAAATGTTAACATATGATGGTTGAGGCTATTGCTTTCCTAGGAAACCACTACTACAATTAAACAGGAGGCCGCTGATATTAACTACATGGTTGCCAGACACTATAGCTGGTATATGTACCTCAGTTGACTGAGGTGACAATCAAAACAGTGTGCCAAAGTATCAGACAGCTTCCAGAAAAGGATGATATGAGGGCCGTGGAGGTTTCAGGTCTGTCTGAGAATAGCCTATTCAAACAGCACAGCAAGTCAAGGCCTGTAGCTCTACAGCAGAGCTGTAAAAACAGACTCTGTGGCTGTAAGAATAATGATATTTCAGTGGCAATGTCCAAGACAAATGACAGCTTAAGCATCATGAGGCATTGAGTATTGACACCTAGAATAATACAATAATATCTCAAAGTTGATAGGTCAAACTCAAATATAAGGAATTGTGTTTATTAAATATTAGGGCATTTTGATAAAAAAGAAATTGTTTGGGGGGAATTGTATTATAAGGAATTGAGCTACTTAGGAACAGGAATTTTTGAGTGAAGGCATTGCAAAAGCAAGATGCAATGAATAAGAGCTCTTTGAAGTAACTGATTTCTGGGGCCAGCAGCACTGCAGGCACATATATGTCTGACCAGTATTTATACTTACATCCATACTATTCAGAATTCCGTTTCAGACTCAGAAGGTCTGTTTCTTGCAGATCATTCTTCTCAAGATTGCTACATTCTCCCATACTGCAAGTACACAGCTTTGTTTTGGCTCTTACCTTGAGGCGTTCCAGGCCACTACAAAGATTAATTACACGCTTTGTCTGTATCAGGGTGGATTATATTTTCCAGTGTCTGCAGACTTTATCATTCCTCTGGATTCTTTATTCCAGCCTTTATTTTCCAAAGTTACTTTATTGTAAACTCTTACTAATGGCATTGTTACGTTTTTGTATGAATGAAAGCCTGTTCAATTCTTAGTATATGTACTCCACTGTAAATTTTTAATAACTATAGTTATTAAAATGCAGTTCATTATTCTGATAAACACCGCTAATAACTCATCAAATGTATCTGTTGAGAAAGATGTTTGATTTGAACCTAAAAGCATATCTTAAATCTAATTAGAATCAAAAATTAAAATATAAAAAGGACATTTATAATATATATGACAAATATACATTGTTTCTTCTTCTTTGCTATTCCATTTCTCAAGGAAATCAGCTGCTCTCAAACCAATCCTAGATTTCTGTGATAGTTAAGTATAAGAATTTACTTGCCTCTTCCAGAACTAGCAGGATCAAGTGATAGAAACAAGTAAATCTGATCCAGATTTTCCTTTATATATCTGTTGTAAAATCAAAAATACCTGAAATTTGCTCTTATTCCACTCCAACCTTGTGCTTTAAAATGTTGTTTCTAGTCTAGTGTGAAGCTTACTGCAATTCTTTGAATATCAGAAAATGGTTCAGTTCACCCACCAGTAAATCAGTAATTATATCATCATCCAAACTCTTACCCGATAATTTAGTCAAAATGGACAATGTTAGATACATTAGTTATGTGGAGCAATTCCTTTTTTATGGATGATAAACAGTAACTTAAGAACTGATATAGGTCCATTTAGCTTTGCAGTTTGTCTCCGAGAATATCCAGAGACAAGTGTTTGAGAGAATGACACAAAGAAACCTTTCAGTGCAAATCAACAAAATGATTTGCTCATAGTGAATTTTTATTGCACTATATTAGGACTTGTCTTATGTACATTAACATATGCAGTTACACCTTATTTGATCAGGAAAAAAGATTAACTGGAAAGGCCGAAAAAGAGGTTGTGACTTCCCGTTTCTTTCAATTAATACCAAAAAACTCAAACTTTGTATTTGTATTATACCTTCATCCTGTCCTGACAGATGACATGGCTTAGCAAAAAGAAACGATAGATGGATTTTGCAATACAAAAAGTTTAGGAGGAAAAATTTTCAGTCATCTTTTTATTTGGATAACTTTTAACTGCAAGCTGAATCATTACAATGTGTGTAACCATAACTCATGAACACATACAGTTACACATTCCAACTATTTGGTTATATAACCATAATCATACATAGATATATGCCTTCACAAAGTACCCTACAGAAGAAAAAGCAATAAATATGCAATGTGTTTCAAAACTGTCTTTTAATATGTTGTAGGTTTTTTTCTTGTTATTACTTGTTTTTAAAGCCTTTTAACAGAAAAGGTTTCTTTGAAAGGGAGACTCTGAACAAAACAGACTTAGTATTGACAAGAAAGCAAAGAATATGATCTCATATTCAGAAAGAAGTCACAGTGACACTTTAGTGGATATCATTGCTATAATGCATTCTTTCATACAGAGAAAATGAGGCTGCAACTATTTGAAAAAATCAGCCAAATTAAAAAAAAAAAAGTTATTTTCAGAGACTAAAGAGAGGGATTTTTTTCAAGACCATTTGCCGTAAAAAGTCAGCTAGCTCTACAAAGATATAGAAGTGCCTCTTCTGTTATTTATAGTTTAATTTCCTGTACTTCTGCAAACACACTTCTCAGATGGACAATGCAAGGAGAACAAATGCAAACAACAGCATGCCTAGTCTTAAACTGATCTTTTTTTTCTAAAAAAAATGATTATCCAGAAGCACTCAGGATTTTTAACTGAAATGTCTTTAACTTAAGAAGACAGATATGTGGAGGAACATTTGGCAGATCTTACTCAGGGCTGTGAAATTCTTTGCTTTCATTGTCTTGTGTCAGAATTTTTGTGTCTTTATTTATGTAGATTTTGTTCTTTTTGCTATCTCATAAGAAAATTATATTAATTATATAATTTTCATAGAATCACAGAATACCTAAGGTTGGAAGGGACCACTAGAGGCCGTCTAGTCCAACCCCCCTGCACACGCAGGGCCACCTAGAGCACGTGGCACAGAACTGCATCCAGGTGGGTTTTGAAGATCTCCAGGGAAGGAGACTCCACAACCTCTCTGGCAGCCTGTTCCAGGGCTCTGTCACCCTCACTGACAAAAAATTTTTCCTTAAGTTCCTGTGGAACTTTTTATGCTTCAGTTTGTGGCCTTCTCCTCTAGTTCTCTCAGTGGCCACCACTGAAAAGAGGCGGGCCCCATCCTCCTCACTGCCTCCCTTGAGGTACTTATACACACTAATTAGATC
>JAWLRI010000963.1:3401630-3414376 GCA_034781795.1 Crypturellus tataupa | reverse complement strand
AAGAAAAGAAAAGAAAAGAAAAGAAAAGAAAAGAAAAGAAAAGAAAAGAAAAGAAAAGAAAAGAAAAGAAAAGATTTCTCCTTCATATAGAACTTTAGTTAGACATTTTGGTCCTAATCATTCTGCCCAAAGTTGCCAAAGAGATCAAATCTTTGGAGCCTGTTTTGTAAATGTTTTGTAAATGTCCACCCCCAAGTAGTGCATTTATTTATGGTCTTCATCATTGCCAGAGAAGTCTTTGGGCTCAACAGACATGAGGAAGAGGACCAAGTTTGCATAAAAATGAACCAGCTGAGGGAGATTTATTGTCAGATTTATTGATTTATTGTATTACACCTTCACATCTACATACTCACAAGCATCACGATATGCATAAGCAGTGTTTGGCCAGAATCACTTCTGTGCCTCACAGATGACAAGGACATTGGCTATTCTTCCCGATGGGTAAAACCAAACTAGTTTTGGATAGATCTTTTGCATCCCTTAGGATGCCTCTACAAATCTTAGGTAAAGTTGCTGGAACTGGGTCCTTGCTTGAAATATAAGTTTTTAAAACAAGAGGCAGGGTGGTTAGGCTTCTTCTGTATTTTCTATGAAACAACATAACTAAAATTTTATAACAAAAGGACAGAACATAGTGCATTAATAGGAAAAAGTATAGACACCTCAAGA
The DNA here is from genome assembly GCA_034781795.1 of Crypturellus tataupa. Taxonomy (NCBI): domain Eukaryota; kingdom Metazoa; phylum Chordata; class Aves; order Tinamiformes; family Tinamidae; genus Crypturellus; species Crypturellus tataupa. The sequence goes on along the minus strand of JAWLRI010000963.1, from coordinate 3,413,704 downwards.
AAGACAACATATATTTTTTAAAAAAATATTCATAGATATGTTTCAGGATGCTCTACTGCTGGATAAAAGTCAAAATATAACCTCTTTTAGGAATAATAAGAGTTATTATAGGCTCTAGAACATGATGGAATAATTGCCATATCTAGTTTGACTTCCCACTTAACAAAAACTTCACTCTCAGAAGCTCCTTAATGAAACACGTTTTTTAAAAGATAATAATTTTTCAGATGAGAAAATTTATAACATTCTTTTATAAATTATTGAATTTCTGGGACTCGTGCAGTAAAAAATATGCTTTTAACTGGATAACCTCAGGTTATCTAGTTTGTCTCCAGTCATTAGTTATGCCTTTATTTACTCGATTTAAATACTACTATCAGAATCCTGAATCTTCCAGGCAGGCGATTCATTTCTGCAGTTATTGGGATTCTTTACTGTTCTATTGCAAGACAAGAATTCCAGGCCTAATATAAAATATTTTTAACTGTTTTTTGAATCTTTGTCAATTTTTATACATTGTTCTCTAAGGTCTGGACATGAGAACAAAACGCTTCCATACAATATTACTGAGATCATTTAAATAGGTATAGTGTCTTCTGTTTTCTCCTGCTTACTACTATGGATACTTACACATTGATAATCTCATTCTTCTAAGCTTAAAACTGGGGGCTTACATTAATCAACTACTTACTGTGTGCCTAATATGCTTTTCAACCTGCAGCCAATATATATATCATTCTCTAGATGACTTTTCAAGAAATTTGAGTGATATATGTAATACATCACACACATATGGCCTGATAGCCCCATATTTGAGCTACATCCATCCCTACAGCTCTCTTTCTTATTATTTACCAGTGCAACAACTTTGGAGTTCTTTTCAAATTTTACATGTATGTACATCTCTTGATGTAACTCTTCTATAAGTAAATTTTGTGTGCATTCCTCCAAGTCATTTGTATGGAGGTCCACTGCCAACAGTCCTCACAAGTTAATAATTCACTGTTGACTTTTTTTTCTAATCAGCCAGCTGAACATTTTGCCTCATTGTTTCTTTATTGTGAATAGCATATAAACAGCTCTTAGAATTGCAAATATGTCAAAATAATTACACTTATCAATGACATTTGTCATCTTATGTAAACTGTGTCTTGTGTCTTCGTCAGTTTATTTTCCCTTAAATTATTTAGATCGATATTCCACTTTTGTGGTTATACTTGAGCGCAAACTTTAGGAAATTACTTGAGTTCTGTGTGTGAAGAATTGAGGATTCTGTTGTGTAAATCTGTATTTTATGTCAACATGAAGCTTGATCACTTTGACTTGCTCAATTTCAAGTTCATCCGTCTCTGTCAACACAAGCTGATAGAGGTCACATTTTAATTCTTTTGACAGAAGGATGAGTGAAACTGTGCAAAATATTTGACAGAATGATGCTGAATAAGGAGATAGAAGAGCATTTAAGAGTAAGAGGACATACCGATGAATCTCCTTCCTGCTTACAGAACTGAACTGGGTATATATATTCATAAAAATATTTTTCTTCTGAATATGTTAATTAGGAAATGTTGAAAGCTCTACAAATAGTAGAAATAATATCAGTAGAGGTTTGAAAATAAATGTCTATCCTGAAGAATTAGATCAAGGTATCCAAGGTAACATTACAGTGCAGTTGTGTCCTGAAAGCAATATTGTCTTGGTAACATAGATTTTCACTTGGACTAATTTGCACCTGAAAGGAATATCTTTGCACTCTCCTGCACTGTGCAGTGCAGTCACACTTTTAATCTTCTTCACCTTATATAGGGCATGCTGAAGAAGAAAATTCTTGCAGTGAGATGTCAGCCTGATAAGGATTATAGAGTTCACTTTATTTTTCTGTGAAAGTAAAATAGCCTCAGCTTAATTTAAACAGTCACTTCAGAATATCATTTTACTAGCTCATTTATTTCACATTTTCAATTCATTCATTTTGATATTATAACATTTTACAAAAGAAGGTACTAACAGAATAAAATGAGTGAAGAGATGTAAGGAAAAAATGCAGAACAATGTTCTACAATAGAACATTATTCCCTTATTGCTTTTTCAGTTTAGCTAGTAAAATATCCTTCCTCATGACTAAGTATGAAGACTAAGCACATGTTTCCAGAAAGCAACATTTTCTACCATGAATGGAGTGGGATATTCCTTTGCATAAGTGGTTTATTCTCGAAAATACTAAAAAACAGTGTAGGACTTCTTTAAGCCTTTGGAAGGAGATTTCTGACTCTGATATGCATAACCTGCTCTGCCTGAGATGTTTCAGTGGGATGGAACAGCAAAAAGCACCTCAAGGGACTCCATAACAGAATTTACATATATCGTCCATTAAATGAAAATGAAGATCCTTTGATCAAATTCTTCCTTCACTTGCACCAGCACAAACCATCTGATGTGTACCTTTTAAGAATATGAATACATATAATACATGAGTATATATAATACGTGAATATATAATATTTCTGCTCTCTCTGGTTCTTGTAAAGCAGACGTGCCCATTCTTTTCAGGGTCTAAGCATGGTCCCAGGAACTTGCCTTTAGAGATAACATTAGGATCTGCAACTGTATCCTAGAAAAATATTACCGAGGTGTACAAAAATACATTAAAATGTCACAGAGAGCTCCAAGTATATGATTACATTGTATTAGTGAAAGACTAAGAAATAATATTTCTAATTTTGGAAAAAAAACCACAACATTAAATTTATTAAAACTGTGGAAAAAAAGTTTTTATTGTTTATTTTTATATTAATGTTAGCTATATCCTGAAGGCTCGATTTTGTCTGCATATCAGTTTCTTTTTTGAAATGAGAGGAACTTAGCAGTTACAGTTTAGGAAGGAAAAACAGAACAGCACAAAACAGAAAAAAATCCCTGTGTTTTTTAAGTCTGTCTTTGAGGTTTCACCTTCGGGCAAGTCTGGTGTTAATGTGTTTTTCATCCTCCTAGCTATGCTCTAGCTGGGACCCATTTACATGAACCACTATCCCTTTTTGAAAGCCAATATTGGGCAAAACATTCATTTAATTTCATGCTATTTTAACAAGTGCCTAGCAGAAATGATGAAGTCAGGAAAAAAGAGCCCCAAATCCATCAGTGAGGCCCCGCAAGGTACGTTTGTTTGCATACTTTGGCTTTATGAGTTTACGTTTTAAAACAAGATTTACAGAACAAAAGCAGTCCGAGCTGCGGTTAAGCAAGATACACAGGGCTACATCTGATGTTTTCTTGTGTAATATGTTTAATTCTCACATAGTAAGTGTTGTTGATGGATATGTCATAGATCAGCACTTCTTGGATATTTGCGTGGTCAGAGAAGTTTTGAAGTATTGAAACTGGAACATTCCCGTGCTTCTCATGCCAAATCTAGTGTTACATATAAACGTGATCATCATATGCAGGGAAAAATTGCAAGAGTTCTGGAATTAATGGTTTTCCCTGTTACCTCCTTGTAATCTTGTAAGTCTTTGGGATAAATGAAGAAGACTCATTAAAGAATAAATATCAATTATTTATTTCACGTAGCTTTTTCTGCTTGTGATGGCTGACCAAAGCCAAACAACACAGAAATAGTAGATTTTGGCACCCAGAAGCAGGAAGTATGACTGACACAAGATTGACAGGCCCAGCTTCAAGAATCAAAAAAGTTATTTTCAAGAAGAGAAGAAAATGTTTTATTTCTAGATACTAACATTTAAGGTTTAAACATAAATTTAACATGCATACAGGATCATGCTTTATTTCTTAGTATAGGTGAAAAAGAATTTCCTCTATTGCAACGTTTGCACAAAGTCAATGATTAGTAACAGTCCAGATGATAATTTCTTTTATTTGCTCGTAGAAAAATACAGAATATCCACATATCTCATATTTAATGAGGGTAAAGTTACTTCTTCAGCATCTTGTGTGATCGTGTTCTAAATGTAGTTTATGCAGAGGTACTTCAAAACAACTTTACAGTTTTTCAGTTTACTGAGCTCTGGAAAGAAGGCACTAGACTCAGCATTAAGGTAACTGTCAAGCATGTTCTTGTACACAGGGAGAGTCTATATTACACAAGCCACGCATTGCAAAAACTCTATCCCAGCAAGCAGTGGGACTCAATTATGGTTGGATGGATTGCCTGGCAGAAGAAAAATCTCCTTCCTGAAGCTTCCAAAATCTTAGTACTGTTTAGCACCTTCTTGTGAAATATTGCCCTCAGTGCTCAGCTGAATGTTCCAAGGTCTTTGTGGATGGATAATCTGTGGCTATTTTTCCATTCCAAAATGTTCCAGCTTCTCAAGGCAAAAAAAAATGCACAGAATATTAACTTTATAAGAGAATCTCTTAGTACTCAGAGTTCAGGACCATAATAGTCAGAATTTATTTCAAGATTTTAGAACCCTCTGATGTTCACATGGTAAGAGACCATCTACTGATCAGTGAGTTTCTTAAAGACATGAAACGGGATATATACAGCAGCATAATACAGTTTTTCAGTAACCAGCTATAGAGTTGGAGGATGAGAACTATGGTGCTTGCTGTACAGTGTCACAGTACATGTATGTTTCATATATGCCCGTATAGTATGCAACAGTTTTAACCATTAATTCCATTTTATAGATATGCAGATTAGAAATCATTTAAATAAGTAAATTGCTCTTACAGGTCAGAGACCAGTATTCAAGAATACCTACAGCTTATGCAGATGTTGATCATATATTCTCCTCCAAACTGCAGTGACTGTTAGCAGGTTGTCTTACATGTCTCATTTTAGCGAGAAAGGCTTTTGAACAGTAAGTATGGATGGGACTTATTCCTGGTTTAAGATAGAATAGTTAGCCTATCAGTCTCAACAGGCTTTTTTTTTTTTAAGATATTTGCAAATCTTATCAGTGCTTCTGTACTCTTATAATGAGAACATTTTCCCTCATATCTGAGCCTTAGTTATTTATCATGACTGTTGACATTTCTCTCTTCCCTCAAAGCCTTCAAGATAACCAACCCAGTTAATTCACATTTTCTTTATGATTTTGAAAATTTATTTCACTAATTGAAATTAAATTTATTTTCATGTGTTCTATATTTGTGATCTTATTGTTTTCCCTCAATTCTCTCCAATTTATTTACATCCTTTTTGGAAGAATGCAAAATGCTGTCCTGTCTTCAGCTGAACTTCAACAAAGGTTTTGTGCAAATCATGGTCAGTTACTATAAGTCTGTGACTAATTTAAGATGATCTGATTTAAAAGAAGTTCTTGATTTCAAAGAGAGAAATAAAAGAGTAAATATGTTCTGTGGCATAAGCACAAAACAGATAATACAGTTATACTAGGACACTTAGTTTTCACTACTGCAAGGAGGGTTCTCTTTCATACATTTTGTCTATTTATAGTTGTTTGCAGACTAATATCACTTTATATATATATAGTACTATATATACTCTACATATACACTATATATATATACACATTACATATATATGCATATTATATATATATTTCAGCCATGCCCCTCATATGCAAGATTCTATGACTGGTTCAGCTGCTTTCTTTCCATCTTTCTTCCTACAAAATAAAAAAAAAATAGGATCAAAGAAGGAGAAAAATCACCTAGATCATCATACAAAGAGAGAAAAAAAAATGTACAGAAATCACAAAGGGGTAACATATTAGAAGTTAAATCCCATCGATTACAGGAACAGTCATTCCAAACAACTCTTACTCTGACATATAAGTAATAATTTCCTTTGTTGACCTATTAGCTCCTGGGATCTGGGCCAAATTATGAATTTCTCCAGTCATTTTTTCTCCAGATTAACAATCATAAGAGAGGGGAGACTCAGTCTGAGATTAACACATCTAAATGTAGGTGACAATGTCTGTTGGAAGTGAGATTCAGTTGCCTAAATAGAAGCATCATTTTAAACACCTAATATCCTATCTGTCCCTCTAGAAGGTTGCAGTTATTCAGTTTCAAATCTACCAGACTGCTTCCTTCCTTCCTTGGGCAAATAAATGCTGTTGCCTGTGTTTACCCATCTAATGCTATCTATCTGAGCCACCCTAGCATGTCTGAGACATCTGCAAGGAGGCAGCAAATAAAACTCATGAGCAGTGGAAGACCTGGTTCCTTCTGATACATCATCTCAAGGTCATGCAAGATACCTTGGCATGTTTCACATGGCAGGTGCTGTCTGCATTTGCACAACTAAATAGTACTTTCAGTGTGGCTTTGTTGTTTAGTTTTCACTCTTCCTATTTTCAGTAATAGCTAAATAGCTTTAATGGTCCAAAAAGCTGCAACTCCAAAGTTGCTTGCCACACTTGCAGGAACTCCTTGCTTAAGTTCTCTGTCATTGTACATTTACAATGAAATGACAGAGCAAAACACAGTGAAATATGAAGATATTTAAGCTGATTTTTAGCTAGCTACATACTTAGCTCCACAATCTGTGTTTTCAAACTGATTCAACTAATAGTTTCCCTTCCTATATTGTCTTTGCTTCCCAAAGACAGGAATTTATCTTATTTTGCACCAACAAGCATATCATCATCGTCTTATCCTCTTTGTGTGAAATAGTTCAGAAAAAGTGCCCAATCAGTAAGGGATGATGAATCCCCTACTGTTCTCCTCCAATACCAAATTCCCACAAGGCACAAAAAGACTGCCATACAGAAGCTTTGCCAACAGTCCCATATCTAAACCCCAAATGCCTTTAGCCTACTTATTAAGAACTGGGGTGGGGGGGAGAGGAACTTTTTATTAAGTCTTTGTTACTTTCTAATTCAGTCTGAATTATGATTTAGCCACCTGTGGCTACATTTGCAAGAAATTTATTTATTTATTTATGTTTTAAAGTACCATACTTGCCAACCTACTATGCAGCAGAGACAAGTACACAAAGAACGTTTTCTTAGGTTATTTTTCCTCAGGATCCTGGGCTGCCTAAGTTAAATTTTTCATTCTTTCCAATGAAGTCCGCACACTCTCACATGTGAAACACTGTAGGAACACTAATACCTCATTTACACAGCAAGACACTTCTTGCCAGCGATAGTATCTCCATGTTCCTTGGACAGAGAACCCAAACAGCTCATGTCTCTGATGAGGAGTCTGGGAGCGGGAGGTCATGGCCGTTCTTTATTCCAAGATCAGGATTTAGCTGTGTCAGATCTCCATGGAGAACAGCAGGAAAGGTAGAAGTAAGACCTCAGGTCTCTCAGAGTTTCTCTTACTATTCTTGAGAGATTTTTTTTTCTCCCTTTGGCGCAGCTCCTGGAAAGGTTTTGTTTTTTTCTTTTTTTAATTACAGTTTGATTCACAGCTCCCACACCAGTAGATGACGTTATATGGCTCATTGCATACGAACCTTTAATAGCTAAGAAATATTTTGGATGATAGATTAAGCATCCTGAATCCTAATCTAAAAATAATATATCTCCCTGCAATAATCAACAGAAGAGTCTTCTTTTCTGCTCCAAAGCAAAGGTGGTCATAATTCAATGACAGGTATAGTCTGGTTTGACTGGAACTAACAACTATTAGGAACAAAGAGTCCATTTATCTTTATTGCTTCAACTTGAACCACACAGACTTGATATATGATTCTGACATGGGAAGATCAGTGTCACCTACTGTCACTACCAATGTCTGCTGAGGAGACGGTTTTTGTTGTGCAATTTATTTCATTGTGTATTTCTTTCAGTTATGCAGCCCTGCATAGGTCTGACAATAGGACAAAGTTTCTTGCAGTGGTCAAGAAATCCACTTATACTGATATTTCTCTCTGAGGTGGAAGCTCTTTCTGATGGTTAGCATTCCCATTCTCCACATTCTGTCATTGTTACTGTACCTGAATTGAGTAGGCTACTTTCCTATTTTTCTACATAAAGCAAAAGCATTGTATATCCGAGATATTCATCTGTTCTCTATGTCTACTCAAGCCTGAACTCGTTTCTCTGAACATCAGTGATCAAAACTGTATATAGCATTTCAGATGTCTCTCACTGCTATGCTTTGCATGCTGATATTTATATTTTTCTCACTGCGCAGAAAATACCTTGAAATTATCCTAGTACTACACTTGACCTAGTACTCCAGATACATTTCGCTGTTGGTTCAACTCATACCCAGTTTCCCTAATTTCACATAGTCTCTAAAATTACTTTACTTAGCATAGCTGTATTGTCTGTTATAAAAAGTGGTATTTTATAAAAGAAAAAAAGTATCAATTGGCTTGACATGTCTGCAGGCTGAACTGTTCTCTCTTAAAGCTTTCATTCAGAGACTGTAATTATGTGGGTGTGAGTGTTGTTGTAGGTCTGGGCAATAAAGAAATGTGATAAAGAACAGAAACATAACAGTCAAAATGTAAGATGACAGGGAACAGTAGCCTCTGAAGACATACCTAGTATGATCAAGAAAGAAAAGGCTAAGAACAGACAGCTAAAAAGAGGCTTGGGATGCTGAAAGAAGATGGTAGAAATCAACAGACAAAGGGAAACAAAACTGCAAGCTTTATCTTGGTAAATAAAAAGATCTGAATCAGAGACATAAAGCACTTAACAGTACCTTTCTCTAAAAGTAATAACATTTAAGACTTTGAAAATTGGCTAATTGTTTAGATCAAAACAAAAACAAAAGCTTTGCAGTTTTGTAAGACCTAATTTTATGGTTTAATTTTATAAATTCAGCAGTCCTGATTGCATTTTTCTGTGAGTCTCTTGTTCCCATCTTGGCAAATTCTGTGTTTCCAGTTGATAATTCCCATCCTGAGTTACCTCCAGTATTTAACAACTGGTCCACTTGATTTCAAGATCCTGAGAGGACACTTAATTACTCACATACCTAATTGCATATATTGCTACTACTGTAACTCTGAATTTGTTGTAATTTGTCATATGTATTTGTAAAACATATCTCAATCCACTCTGTTTTTTATGGAGGTTTGTATCACTCTCTAGCATTATTTCTCCCTGCTGAAAATATCCACAAATATCTTTTATAAATTTGTGACTTAAGAAAATACTTTCTCCTCACTCCAGCGTAAGATCTTTGTATTGGATCTCGTGAAGACAGCAACATGGAACTCGTGTTACTACAGAAAAGAAGAATCTCCTTCAAAATTCGGAAAAGTATGGGAAGGATTACAGAAGGGACTTGGCCACGGAGCCTGGCTTTTGATACAACAGCTCCTTGATATTTTATGCAAATTCATTCTGAAGCACTTTCACAGTCCTCTAGCTATAATCTTGGTCACCCTACCTCTCATATTACCACTGTTGGCCATGTTTTTTTATTACCTATTGAACTGAAGTGAGCTCCATGGATCCAAACTCATTACAGTGTAGATGTTACAATTACAGTGTAATGGTAATGATAATTTTAGAAATCATCTTAAATATCAGTGTGTAAAAGAGTGCTGAGGGAACTGGTGGAGATCATTGCTAGGCCGTTTTCTGTATCTGAAAGAACATGGAGGACAGGAGAGGTGCCTAAGCTCTGGAAGAAAGCCAGTGGCTCTCCAGTCTTCAAAAAGGGCAGGAAGGAGGACCCAGGGAACTACAGGTCAGTCAGTTCATCTCCATCTCTGGAAAGGTGGTGGAACAGCCCATCCTGAATGCCATCTCTGAGCATATGAAGGTTATCAGGAGTTGTCAGTGCAGCTTCACCAAGGGAAAATCATGATTAACCAATCTGATAGCCTTCCATGATGGAATGACTGGCTGAAAAGTTGAGAGGAGAGCAGTGACTGATGTCTTCCTTTACTTCAGCAAGGTTTTTTGACACTGCCTCCATAATATCTTCATAGGGAAGCTTAGGAAATGTGGATTTGATGAGTGAACAATGAGGTGGAGTGAGAACTGGTCAAAGGACAGAGCTGAGAGGGTTGTTCTCAAAGCCAGGTCAGAGGCCTCTAGCCAGTGGTCACCCCCCGAGGTCGTTAGTGGATCCAGTACAGTTCATCTTATTCATCAGTGATCCGGATGAGGGAACAGGATGCCTCTTCAGTAAGCTTGAGTTGGCTGATACCCCAGAGGGCTATGCTACCATTCAGAGGGACCTCAACGGGCTGGAGAGGTGGGCAGAGAGGAACCTCAACAAGTCGTGCATCTAGGGGGGAATAAGTCTCTGCTAAATATTTTAACTGCAATAATTTCTTCAAAGCACTTACCCACTTGATAATATGAAGAAATATTGTGAAGATAATTTCCCTCCTCAATTTACCAATCTGTTTTGTTTTGTTTTATTTATCTTTTGTCTCTTTTTCAACAAATGACACCATACGGGACAGACTGCAATCCTCTAGGATATCTCCAGGGAAAAATGATTTTCAGAATAAATGAGTCTGTAATTCTGCAATATAGATTCCTACTTCATGTATAATGCCTTATCATTGATTCTGAATCCTCAAACTTTAAGCCTGTTAAAATATAGTTAGCTCTAGGTGGATATCGTACATTAATTCCTGACTTTTGACACACTGTTCTAAATTGGGGCAAATTCCACTGCTTTCCTTCTTCTTCTTTATTATGTCGACTTCCTGTACATCTCTTTACAAAATAATTTGAAATACTTCCCTTCATTTTGAAAACAGTATGAGACCTGAGTACATCCAATGCTATATGCTCAATAGCATTTTTATTTAAAATGGCCCTGTCATTAGAATCCGATACATGTTAAAGACATACTCTTGACACAAGAAGCTTAAAATCTGAAAAACAACAACAGAAAAGGCAACACTGCACAGTTAATTCACCTATTATTTTCTGAGCAGTTTCTCACTAACTCAGAGAGTGAAATCAAAAGCCTACTGGGATCATTTTTTGACATGTTCTGTCATGTCCATGATCACATTAAGACTATGTGAGCATAAATGCACACATAGACACGATTAGAGTAGTACAGTTTTGTTTTCGGATATCTGCATTAGTTGCACTGAAGAGGTAGAGACTTGGAAAACTGATGCCTGTGAAAGGAGATGAAGAGATAGCAAAGCAAAACCCTGGGGACCAAAGACACAGGACTCATTACCCTTCAGATCATGCTTCTAAGACCTGAAGTGCCACTGCTGTGTAGTATTACATTCTGCAGGGCAGATAAAGCAGTTCATATGGATCTACCCTGGGCACCTTTATATAGAGTTGCAACCAACAGTGTAGAACTCCTTGCCTTACAGTTATTGCAGACTATTCCCAACAAGCCAATATTCTGACAGCTCCAAGTAGCCTCATATTAGGTGAACACATCTTTTTCAAGTAATCCTTACATAATATCTCAAAGGCAATTTTGCAGAGGATATTTGAAAATACAAGGTTCAAGCTCCCAAAGAAAATTTAAACTCTTTCCTACTTTCCTACTAAATAGTCTGCAGCTTATTTTGTATGTATATATATATATATATATGTCCTAAATATGGCTACTAGATTGCCTCAGGTCTATATGTGTATCTTCAAGATAGTTTTCTTATTAGTATATCAACCTATTCATGAAAAAAAAATGTAGGTTTAAAGTTTTTAGCTAAATATGAGCTCTTTAAGAAATCCCCTGTTTATCAGATTACTGCACATCACAGCATTTCTGAGAACATTTGTTAAATGATAGCATGTTTTTGAAGTAGTGGGAAGACAAAAACCTTGTGTTTGACATGAATTTCATGGCCAAGTCAGAAAAGTGCTGACCACTCAGGAGTTCCAAAGCTGTGTCCGTCCTCATACTACAATATGTCTCTTTGTGCCGAGTCACGTGACACCAAAGCCATCTCGATTATTTCTCTAACAGCCAGTTGAGTATCAAGACTAGAAAATGGCTACATTTCTGGCAAAGAAATTAAACTTTTGCTAATACATGAAGATATGGTATCAGTACTACTGTTTATAAATCCTATATATTCGAGTAAGTGTGCAACAGCTTTTTGTTATTCTTTTTCTTTCTTTTTCTTTCTTTTTCTTTCTTTTTCTTTCTTTTTCTTTCTTTCTCCTTCCTTCCTTCCTTCCTTCCTTCCTTCCTTCCTTCCTTCCTTCCTTCCTACCTTCCTACCTTCCTTC
>JAWLRI010000963.1:3378014-3395071 GCA_034781795.1 Crypturellus tataupa | reverse complement strand
GAAGGAAGGAAGGAAGGAAGGAAGGAAGGAAGGAAGGAAGGAAGGAAGGAAGGAAGGAAGGAAGGAAGGAAGGAAGTCTTTCTTGCATGCATACATGCATGCACTCGCTCACTGTATCTCCTGCTTTTTTCCAAAGTTTATTCACTGAAATTCTAGTCTTATCATTAATTTTCTGATATTTCCATGGTTATTGTTGTCAGAGGCACCACTACTGCAGTGAAGTGAAGGAACACATCTCTCATATTTTCTATGTGCGGTACAAAAAATCCAGACTTATGCAGATTTTTCAAGTATTGGTTACGTTATAGTTCCTTCCTTCTTCCCCTTTTCCAGCCTTTGTCTAGATTTGTCTAGATGCATGCCAGACATAATTTTCAACAAAGAAATGTGGAAATAGGAAATAATCCAGAGCATGTTCTTGATGTTGAGTCTACAAATTCACATCAAAGATATGCTCCAACTGTGGAGTTAGTAGGAACAGTAGGCATACTACAGGTTGGAAGTAGCATCTACAACATTCACTTAGTATGTTAAGACTGTGACAATATATGCAAAAATATCATCCAACAAGATACATGAAATTAATGCAAACAAGAACAACAGTTGTCTCATGCTTGAAACTAGAACAAAAAAGAGGTAATATAGCAGAAATTCAAGTAATTCATGAACAGAAAGACTTTACAAATTCTGACCATCAAAAAAGATTAGGTTTCTGAACCAAAAGAGATTATAGGTCTAACACACCTTGACAACAAAATATGTAATATCCCAAACGCGTTTTCATTGCTCCTATGCTGTAAAACTTAGTCTGATTCCCACTGAGCATGAGAGATGCATTATGCTGTGTTCAGGGAACATCTTTTTCACATAGGAAAAGAGGAGTAATGTCCATAAACCATGAAACTAGAGAGAATGGTGTGAAGGGAAACACTTGTTCCCATCTCTTTGTTGTTGTTGTTGTTGCTTTGCTTTGTTTTTTCCCTGTTTACATCAGTATGGATCTGCTGAGTCCATCAGTATGGATTCTGTTTTGTTTTGTTTTATCTTTCTTTCTTTAAAATACTTTAACACTCGTTTAAGGATATAACTTTGAGGTGTATGGCATCCTGATTTTAATAGCTTGTTCTGGGTCTTGAGTAAGAAAGATTCTTACTGGTCTGGAGGTCAAAAGGATACTAGAAGGAGGTGGGCATATGTGGAACCTGACTGACATTCAATTGTTTCTTGTGCAGTAAAACAATGACAGGAAAATGGGAAAATACTTCTGTTTTCTGTTTGTTTGTTTGTTTGTTTGTTTTTAATGCCAGATCTACTATGTAAAATTATTCAAGATTGCAGAGGAACTATATGTTCCTGTTTCATATCAGAAATCATACAAAGTGGGACATCAAAAGCTGAGTTATTTCTAGGTTGCTTGAATAGTCAGCCTAGGCTACAGTTTGGAAATAGTATGGACTTGAAATTAAGTTTTGATGATTCATGAGAGTTTTATAGTGCTGACAGGTTAAATAATATATGATCTTGATGGGATTGTCCACATATTTAATAATTGTTTGATTTTTTTTTTAATCCAAAAGGACAATGATATGCTTGTGCTCTAGTTCTTAGAGAAGGAAAGAAAATCAACTTTTAGTTGATATGCATCAATCATACAGCCCTTATTATTTGGAAATCAGAAGAAATACCCTGCTCTCATCTTGAGACAGCAGAAAAATACTGTGTAAGTCCCCAAACAGTTTTCACTTCCTCTCCTTCCTTCCCTTGGAGAATGAAGAGATTCAGCAATTATTTTTCTCTTTGTTTCTATAACTGATTTAAGGATTTCTATGCAAAATTTGGGACAGTAGAAAAATTTAAATTGTCAATTCCTGATAGAATTGTGATTGAAACTTAACTTTCATATTATGTTTTATATTTTCTTCATAAACGTGAGATTATGTCAAGAGAATAAAGCAAAACATTAGCATTATTATGGAACGGAAAACAGAAGAAAGCACATAAGGGGGTCAGAGGGATACACATAGCCCAGCATCCTCTCTGATACCGGCTAGTAATAGCCTCTCCTGGAGGAGAATATAAGAGATGGACAAGTATTTGCTAGCAGTTCCAAAGGATGTTTTTGACTCATAAGTGATTTTATGAAGCAAATTGCTACCTTTGTATTCAATAGGTCAAATAGACAATACATTTGTCCAGTTGATTTACAAATCAAGGACTTCCAAGGTTTAATTACTCTATGAAAAAGTATTTGTTCAGAAGTTTCTATCCATTTTCTGCTTTCATTTTATGTTATCTGCCTAAATTTATTAGGTAAGGCAGAGAATAACTCCAGCACTATACATATATATGTATATATATTTTTAAGTGGGGGGTGGAGGGGAGGGAAGGTGAAGGGAGAGGAGGAAAAAAAAGGGTTTTTTTTTACTGTTTTGTTTTGGAAGTGTTAAAATCTTTTCAGATGATATTTCCATTTTGTTAATGGTCCTTCTCTTTATTTTCTTTGCATACTGGGTATAGAGATTTTTCCCTAATCCCTACTATGTAAAATCTTCCTGGTTCTACTATTTCAAGACAATAAAGACAATTCTGAGATATGCAGACCTTCAGGTAAGAAAAAGTTACAATATTTTAGCAACTTGGCTTAGGTTGTAAAGATTTAATTGCTACAAAACTACCATGTCTTTATTGCACAAATCCAAAAAATTCTACCTTATTATCTTAAGCAAATAATAAAGCTAGATTCTATCATTGTTACCTCAATGAGGGAGCACAAAAAGAAACATTTGAAATGCTGCGAATAAGCAGGTTATAGATGTGCGGAATTACAAGAGGTAAACTGTAAATCTGGTGCATTTTGTTTTACATCTAAAGTTATCTTTATAGTTGAGAGTAGTCATGAGAAGGAAACCTTTTTTTTAAGCTATATCTGACCAATTCAGCGTGGGTGTTCCTTAGTCAAAAGCAAAACTAGCTTTGTACTAAAATATATCCTATCTTTATATTCAAACTGCCTTTGACAATAGATTTGCTGGTATCATATTTTCCCAAAAACAAAACACACATACGTTTCTGCAGAATTACTGATATATACAGGACTGATGAAACTTTTCAAGAAATCAAAGAGAAAAACAAGAAACAGAGATGACTGGTTCTGATTTAGTGGTCTCCATCTATAATAGGATACATTTGAGATAGGAAGAATTAATGTATTAGCAGTTTTCCTGAGTTGTTCCTAGTTATAATATTTACTTTGAATAATAAAACATCCTGTTTCGGGCAGATTTTTCATTAATTGCAATTTTTACTTAGCCACATCTCTGATATCATTACATTAATACATTTTTGCCAACAGAAAACAAGCCTAAATCTAAAGGTAAAAATTATTTGTGAGATATGTACAACCAGAACTTAAATAGTCTTCTAAAGCTTTCACTATATTAGTGCTGTTAATTTGAAATAGGAAATTACTTCTTTCCAGTGCTGAGTCAACTGCACAAAAGTACCTTAGACTTTAGAGAAAGTATGTCCAATATGATATGAAATCATTAAAAACATAATGGCAATATAGAACTATTTTTCTTTTTCCTGTGAATAGCTGGTATGAGACTAGCCTTAGGTTTTGATTATTCAAAAGAGACATCTAATGCTTACAGGTTTCACAGGGTAATAGAGACTCCAGAAATTTAGATAGCTATTTCATATTTTGTGACAAGGTAAAAGTAGATTTTTTTCTTTACTAGAAATAGCTTAAATAATATATTCTAGAATTGTATTTGCTTTCTGCAAGGTTACATCAATTGATTTCTTATAGCTATTGCATTATCATCTGTGGCATCCAGGACTTTCTTCTGTTGTTTCTGAGGAGATTCCAGTTTATAGTATAAATTCCTGTAAGCAGCTTAAATACATGACCTTGATTTTGTATCATATGATTTTATTTATTTATTTATTTTACTTTGTTACTTCATTTCTTAACATATCTAGTAAGGTAAAAGAATTAAGGGAAATATCAGTGACTTAAGGAATGAATAAGAGGTGTTTAATAAAATTTTCTCTGGTATTTGAATTCCTGATATCTTATTAGGAATTATTAATTGTGTTTCTTCTACCTAGCTGACTCTTTTCACAATTCTTACAGTGTATCTTGAGCTTCTATGCCTCTAACCTTCTCAAATGTGGTGATCAGAGTCCAAACTGACCACTGAATTCTGGACAAGCATGCATGCAAATACATCCAATATTATATTTTATTTACTTGAGTGTTTATTAGGAAAATTGACTGAAGTGGAGTAAGTAACCATCAGTAGAAGCTCTTTTGAATTACAGGAACTGGAGGGCTGGAGGGTGGTCCAGGCTTTTAGGTTTCTTCTTAGTCTAGTCTTTCTTCAAGGCTAGTTTAAAATGTCTAAATCTATAGGTCTTCTACTACTTTCCTTGATATACTGATCCCTGGCATAATATATCTCAGTGATAAGATTTTATTCCCTCTTAATTTCATCAAATTATTCATTGTTATATTCTCTTGTGCCACTATAAATTTCTCTCTATCCTTGCAGTGAAATCCCAAGCCCTCAGAAATGGTAAGAGCTTTGTTGCTGTTGGTCCAGAATTTCATGCTTGGTTTTACATGCTTGAGATACTTTAGAATGTTATAATAAGTTATCACTTACCTAGGCTATAAATATATATCTGTTATAATCAATCATTGAAGAGAGCTTACAAGAGATAAGAAGATTGAAATATAAAGTCAGAGCAACTCATTGGAAAGGCAAAAACATTCATCCAATAAGCTGTCATACATGATTAAACCGGTTAGAAAAGAAAGACCACCTGGCAGGTAGAGGCTAAAGAAACTGCTGAATGCTGATTAAAAAGCATCTCACAGGAGGAAAATCTCTTGGAGCATGAAATCCTACCCTTTGCTCAAAAGTCTTCTACCTGAAGTTTTAGTAAAAAAGAAGAGCAGAGAAAAAAATGCTTGGGGGGGGGGCGGGAGGGGGGGGGGGGGAAATCAAGTAGCAGAAGGGAAAAACAAGTGATTTTCTGTCTTTTATTTCTAGGAGAAAAGGAAAGGAATGGGGAACAGAAAAACAAGGGGAAGTGGAAAAGAAAGAAGTGAAAGTGGAAGGGGAAAGGAAAGGTAGACATTTTTCTGAATTCCTTTCTGGTCTTCCTCCAAGTTCCACAACTTGTGATAAACCTTCCATCATTTTTGCCTTTTGTCTTGAAATTGAAATATGCAGATTGTCTTGAATATGGAAAAATGCATCAATAAAATGAAGCATGAAATAGAAGCTAGAAAACTAAGAAAGAATAGCCTGGTTAACTGATATCACTCATTTTATATATTTTTCTCATTTTTATTTTTCATATTTCTCCTTTGAGACGTCTGACATTGTTCAACTTTTCCCCAAAATTAGACTAGCCTTTCCTTGTTGCAGATAGGTAAGATTTAGCTGCATCAAGACAATATCAGAAAATTGAAGTCATTATTTATGAGTCAGTGTCACCACATTCACCCTTTCAAAGAGCTTTTATTAAAGAGAACTTACATAGAACTGCCAAGGAAGTCTTATAGTGGGCAAACTTTTCTATACTGAAGCCCTTATTGTGGTTCAGAAATTCACAAGTCTTTCTTTTTTTTTTAACATTTTATTGTTGTTTTCTTTCAGAGTGATACACAGCATGATTAAATACCATACTGGTATCTAAAATTCGTATCTGGAATGCTTTACTATATGGTAGTGATGTCATGAAGTCAAAGAAAGAAGAATGGATATAGCAAAAATATGGGTTAGTTCTACCCTTAAAACAGTTGGAATTCAACTTCAGAAAGGATCTTAAAAAAAAAATCAATGTCACTATTCTCAGTCTATATTTTGGAAAAGAAACCTAAAGTGAATATTTATATAAATTGATAAGAGTTTTTCACTCTATGAGTGAAAGTGCATCAAATCTCTCTAAGAGACTCATATAAAATAGATCTATCTAATCTGTTTGCTTGGAGTGTTTCTCAGTTGCTGGATCAGAACTACCTAGAAATTATTTATTGAAAACATTTGACAGTAAAAGATAAATATGCCATCATTCAAAACTACATGATGTAAACAAGTAAAGTTACACCAATCTATAGTCACTGCCAACAGCAATAATAAAATTTTAACCCTATGCCACTCTACAAATGAAACAGCTACAAAGCTTCCATTCAAGAGTTTACATTAGTTCTAAAAACAAGCAAACATTAAAATCCATGACTGAATTGACTCATTGGTTTAGGGATGGAAGCCCATCAACTTTGTGAACCTGTTAGAATTCTGAGAACCCTGTTCCCAGCACTATTCATCAGGATCATTTTGCATGACATGCATGGATCATTTTATAGATGAATCCTTTAAAATTTACCCTAAGACTTCAAAATCAAGTCACAGATGTTGCATACATCATAACGCTTTATTCTCTTGTGGTCTGTGCTTCGCTGTAGAGGTGATGTGGGCACTAGTGGAGGATGCCAGCCTGAGGGCAGCGTACCTGCTCAGCCACATTCAATGTGGGTGAGTTTGAAGCTAGACAGTCCAGATGCTAGACTTCATTCAGGTGGAGTTTAAATGGACCTAGGCATCAAAACCTGCCCAGAAAATCTCTCTTTAACTAAATCTTCAGGAGTTTTGTGGGGGGGTCGGGAGGGGGTGTTCTTTTTTTTCCCCTATTAAAAAGGGGGGAAGGTTAAAAAGGTTCTTGCCTTGACACAGGGAAAACCCAGTCCCATTACCAATGCCCAGAAAAACAACAGCACCATGAGGTCTGGAGACCTATAGGTTTTCCAAGTAGAGGTTCTGTCTTTTAAGCAAGAAACAGAATTTCAGGGGGTAGGTTTTTTTTTTTTGTTTTTTGTTTTGTTTTGTTTTTGTTTTTGTTACATTTTTTGTTAAAATCCTCAAATTTTCAGTCAGTCAGTCTATCCTAAAATAAAAAATGGAAAATAAAATATAAAATATAAATTTAATTTGAAGTTTCAATTGAATTTCAATTTCTCTATGTTCCAAAACTCTGCGTAAGTTTTTACTATATTCAAATAGCATGTCCACCTCAATGTTCCTATTGCAAATTTGATTATCTCTCTAGCCATGAAAATTTAATCTCAGATATGCCAATAGAAAATACAGTGAAAAATTTAACAGAGCTTTAGCATTAATCTTCAAGATATTAAAATTTTCCTCAAGGAGAGAAGAAAATCTATCTTCTGAAGTCACACTAAATATTGGTAAGCATTTGAAAAAAAATTTTTCTTTTGCTTTATCTCTAACAAGAGCCATTAGGAATTCCCTAAAGACAGAGCTAAAGTTACTGTCTCAAGTCCTGAAATGCCATTCCAGATAAGAATTTCTTATTGTGACTTAATGCAGTTCAAATTAAATGAGTTTCCATAATGGACTGATTTTTTTTTCATAACTGTGATCTTTTATGAAAGTATATTATTTTTTCTTTTAAGTTAAAATATAGATAAACACACCATCATATTTTATTGTCTTTTCATATTCATTCAGAAAAGAAATACATATAGAGTCATAGTTTAATAGAAAAATGAAAAAGAATCAGATTAAAATAAAAGTACAACAAAAAATGATATTTCAATCTAACCAATTCTCTAAAATCCTTCAAAACAAAAAGGCAATCCAGTCTGGTTTAATATTCCCTGGGATAAGAAATTAAGCTGACTTTAGGAATTAAGATGCAAATTAACACTCTGTCGAAGTAATACAACATACTTTTTGTGATAGAAAAAAGGGAAAGAGATAATTAAGCTATCAAATGCAGAATATTTATATATATATTGATGCTTTGGACTTGTAACTATGCAAAAATAAAGAAGGAATATCTGCAAGAAATCACACCCAGTTTTTATGCCATTTTCCCAGAGTACTTCCCAAGTCATGCCCAGCTCCAACCATAGCTGCCAACTGGCTTGCTAAGCAAAGGTTGTGAGCATGCAGTGCCATTATTATTTACTCTATCTGAAGAACTTGGATGAAACTAAGGACTAGTCATCTTTTTTTTGTATAGTGAAATACGTGGTTATTGATTTCTCAGTTTCATTCAGACATTTTGCCAGAACCTTTTCCCAGTTAATTTTTAGTAGCTCAGAAAACTTGTCCTGTATAAAGCAACAGAGAACTGTCTGCATAAAAATGAAAGCCAGAAAACCAAAGGCAAGAAATGAGAGCTTTAAATAATGGACAGAGAAACAAGGGACCTGTCAGGACTGTGGCTCATAGGGAAGGATTCTAGAGCAGGAGTCTGAGGGATGTTGAACACTTGTTAGCACAGCACCTTGTTCATTATCCATACCCTAAGTGCTCCCAGAAGATATAGTATTTTTTCATATGAACTGTTTGTTTAAAAACTTTATATTCCCATAACTGTGAAATGTAATGAGTAGAATTATTGTATAGACTCACTGTGCTCATTTAAGCTGTTCTTGGATTTCAACCTACTGGCTTTTTTTCAAAGATGGATGAAGAGATACCCCTCTATTAAAATATGCAAAGCCTTTGTCCAATATTATACGAAGGTGAAATATTGTATTCTTTTAGTATAGTAGTGCTGGAACTGAGAGGTGCGAATACATTTATGTTTTTAATTTCAGTGGAAAAGAAACTGAAGCTGAAAATAAAATATGTCTTCTGGATAGTCAGCCTTATGTATACAGAGGAAGGGGAAACTAAATGAAATCCATTCATTGTAGGTTAAAGTTGGCCACCAGAGCAATTGACATTGGAACATTAGTAGAGAGACCATGTTGTTGTGAGTTTATTGACAGCTTCATGAACAGCAGAAATAAACAGTGCTGGGTTTTAATTTTAGTGTGTATTTGCACCCTACTAAACTAGAGACCCCAATGACGTCTGTCTCAAGTAAATGGCACCACCTCTGCTTTCTTAATGAACATTGATAAAAGATGATTGATTCAGCACACTGGAGGAACATTGTACAGTAAGTATATTATCTTCCTTTGATTTATCAATAAGCAGTATTTTCAGGGGCTGTTATAATCCTATTTTTACCTGTTTGCATTGCATTTAGGATGATTCAGCTTTGAGACAGAGCAGTGCTCTACTATGGTAAACAGTCTACAGAATTTTTGGCAGCATATTTCAGCTTCCTCTTCACGGTAGCCCTGCAGAGTGAGAACTAAATGTGCAGTTAATGCATTTTGAATGTCTAAGAAAACAAGGAGTAAATGTTAAAGCCACGTAATCTATGGATGGATGGCCAGATGGATAGCCATATTTCAGCAATGTCAATTAGTTTCCTGAAAGGGTTGCTCTTCCTTGTAGAAATCAGAACAAAGACTTCAGTAACAAGAGTTTGGTAGCATTCCAGAGTTAATTTCAAGCAAACCCCTATTCCAAGTGTTTGCATGCACGTAATGGATTTTAACCTTTCGTTTGAAAATTAATTCCTAAGTAGTCACTCTCATGCAGGGGGTTTATTGACTTCCACACCTGCTGCTTTTGGATACCAGACATCTCAAAAAGTAATCTAAATGATATGCATGTAATCTGATGCAGACAGCAGTAGTTTGTCTCTTGAAAATTGTGTGTAAATTTTTTTTCACTTCCATAAAGTAAGTCACAGTACTCAGATATTTAATGCTGTCACCTTACTTGGAACACAGTTGTGCACCTGAAAAATTTCCTCTTCCTAGTTTGTTAACAGATTTGGCATTAAAAGAGCATGGACAGCCTAAATAATGACAATAAAATATTCATTAGATGGTGTATAATATACTGAAACTTGTTTTAAGGAAGCAATGAGATAAATTATTGCTTTAGAGGTACACTCCTCAAAGAAGGGCCAAGTAGGCGAGTGTTTCATGTTTCGAAACGCTCCTTTTTGTTTTCCAAACAAATTATTTACTATATTTAATGAACCATTTTTTTCTGTTCATTAGTGCATTGTTCATTAGTTAAGTGTAATTTCCTTAACTTTTTCATTATCCAGCTATGTTATCTGATGAGAATTTCCCCACCTGGGATTGAATATGAACAACTTATTCAACATTTCAGTCTCAAATAACCCAAATTAAAGATATGTTGGTTATGTATGTCACATTATTTTTCCTGACTAAATGAATTTAGCGATTATAATCTGAACAAAGGCTTAAAGAGTTCATTAAAGTTGGAGTTACCCAGGAACAGGCATAATTTACTGGGAAATTGGAGGGAAATACTGTGGGAACATATCTAAGGGACAGAGGCCTTCCCATGGGATGTGACTACAAAGAGCTGAGCTAAAGAAGATAGTGGATACTCCCTCAACTGAAGGAATGTGATCCTGGAAAGTGCCTGAACTGCAAGCATGAGAAAGTTGGGTGAGACGGAGCTGTAATTAAGTTTGTCAGTGAGAAAGAAGGACTGGTGCACAGACCTATGGTGTGATTACATGCCCGTTATCCATGACCAACCAAGTGCAGTAGAAATGCATGGACAGTAGCATGTAACCAATTGTAGTTGTACATGTATGTGTGGCTAAGGAGCATGCTTCTGCTTGTGTATATAAGCACACAATTCGGGCTAAATAAATGGATCAAGGCCTAATCCACATGGAATCTGCGTCTTTGATCCCTTCCCGATTTCTTGGGCCAGCAAGAAGTTTCCAACAAGAAGTTTTATATTTCTTAATGTAAGAGGAGAAACATCCAAAATGACCTCTTTCTAAAAAAAATTACTTATTTTGACAAGAACGTTTTTCAGTAAAAAATGATCAGCCTCATTCACTATTCCAAGTGAATGAAATTGTATCTCAGCTGCAGTATGGTTGCTTTCAGCTAATACCACAAAAGCAAAACTGTCAAAACATGACAAGTCTCATTTTTGCTTGTTGGCTTTCATTTCCAGGTCTCAATTTTTCAGTTCATTTACAGATATATTCAAGCTCAAACCGTACAGGAGGGGAGCAAAAATTGTTGATAAATCAGCTCTTGGCTTTGAGACATATTCTATAACATGATTTTTTTGCCAGTCTTCAATTTAATATTTTTTAAAAATTCTTGTTTTGCAAAATTTATGTTTTGAATTAAATCTGTTTACCTCCAAAGGTACTATTCATCTATTTAAGTTGAAAAATTACAGCCACAGACTATTAAATGAGAGATAGAAAAAGTTAGACAGAAATAGTTTAAGAATTGCCCATAAAATACCATCTACATGCTGGTAAGTACAAAGTGATGCTAAACCATATTTGCAGAAATTAATGCCCTTCCCTCAAGAAGTTTATGGGGCTTAACACATGCTGCTCATGTGAACCACAGCCTATGAATCACTAGAAGAAGACAAAAACAAGTCAGCAATTTCATGAATATAGTTTACAATGAATAATTCAGACAGCTGTATTTATGGCCACCCATGATGCAAATATGTTGCTAACTCCAATCAGCATTAAATTGCTTTCTCTCTCTCTCTGCTATCACCAATTTTCAATGAATGTTCACATACAGCGAACATATAATCAATCATACAGTGCAACATTTAATGTTTCCTTAAATTAGTAGGAACTCCTCTTGCTAATCGAAGGGTTCCCTTTGTGAATAATGATAAGGCATCTGCTCTTGAAGGTCTTGCAGGCAGACTGCATAACCTCATGTTCACTTCCAAAGTGCATTCAGCGTTCACTAAGGTTAACTAACTAACTATATTTCAACTAAGCATTTTTTTTCTAATAAATAAATAAATACATATATATAGTAAAATGGGTAACATGATGAACACCAAATTCCATTGTAATATTTATGTGTTTTTATGTGTGAGTGTCATGTGTGAAGGAGACAGAAATGGGATGCAGTAAACTGTGAGATGGTTTTAGCATTAAATTTATAACTCGTGCCCCAGCAAGCAAAGAAGGAATCAAAAAGTGGAACAAATTATTGCTGTACTACCTCTCTATGAGGAAATATGTATTTGACAGGACCATGTCAGCTAGGGCATATGAATTACTAGTGTTTGGAGTTGAGAGACGGGAATAAAAAAGTGTTCCTAAAGTAAGTTTTACTCTCTGAGCATCTATAAAACTCTCAAGAAATCACTAAACAAAAGCGTGAGGTGTTTAACTGGAGTAACATCTGGGGAAAACTTCTTGCTTTGTTCTAGGTTTTTGTGAGCTGAAAAATGGATTTACTTAGTTTAGCTGCTATAAATATTTTTTAGTTTTCTAATACAAAATGTGTTTGAGCAGTAGAAATCTTGTAACCACCACAGAAAGAAAAAAAGTAGCAAAGTGAACTTCCACACACTTTTTTGACTTTGCCACAAATGATATTTCAAAGACACAGGAACAAAAAATTCCAGAGCAGAGATTGCATCTTGCTCTGCAGATGCTTGATTTCAGAGGACAAGAAACATGAAATGCTTCCTGATCAAAATAGCTACACATGGCATTACAGGTGGACTGCCCTAAAAGATTGTCTATTGGGACAAGACATTGATTAGAGGTCTCCGGGATGTCCTTTGTATGTTAACCCACAGTAAAGGCTGTACTGCATTTAAGAGAACCTGCAGGACATCAATCTGTGTGTCATCCTGTGTACATAAAGCCAGCAAAGATTTATATGACACATCTATGTATTTCAAGCTCACCAAGATGAAAATCATTTGCCTGTGTGGAAAAAAATATATATATATATAAAAAGGGACATTGCAAACATAATTCTTCTTTGAGTAATGGCAGGAAGGAGTCTTCTGAAAGCCTATGTGTCTTAACAGACAAAATCTCACAGACGCATACTCTTGAACCTTTTTAATGTAGGCCACAAGATAATCACAAATTATATCAAAATTTCTGAATTTCTGCTTAGGTTAATGGGGCAGATATGTTCAGCTTCAATGGCGGAATGAAGATCCAAAAGATATTACCCATGTATTTACTGTGTAACTCACTAATTTCTTTCATATGCAATCAAATCTCTTCTCATCTAGTCCTTCCATCAAACAAAAGAACCAGGCAAGTGAAACAGTGTTGCAGTTAAATGCATCATAGACTTTCCACAGCAACGCCTTGTTTGGCTGCTCACAAACTTAACTTGTGAACATTCAAAGCTTTTCCGATGATTACTTCAGCTTTGCCAAAATCAATCCAGCATAATTCTACAAGCCAAAAAAAAAAAAAAAAAAAAATGCTCTCTGCTCTTTGCTGTTGTCTAAGTAGCTCTCTACAATAAACAAATCAAAAAGACAAAAGAAAAGGTAGTTTTCCTAGGCAGAAGAGACACTTTCCATTTATCAAAAGGCATCTCACCAGGTTAGGTGAAATGAGTGAAAAGCACAAATTGAAAATACTCAGTTTTATTTTGGAAAATGAACAGGGCTACAAGGCATTTAATAGTCTCTCTTCATTTCTATACGGTAAGTATCCATCTCTCAAAAGAGGAAGTGATAAGGTATATAAATTGTATTTTTGTTTTTGAGGGAAAAAATTCTAAAAGGAAATAAAATTCAGGAAACTATGCCCCTCTACAATAAAGATGCACAAATTACTAGTTCAGATTAACTCAGTATGCTCTCCTTACTGAGTCCTCATGCAGAAAGATGACTATCATTCAAAATGGAACAGTGTTAAGTAACTCTTATGTACTCTGCTTCTATGTTGTTACACTTGGGTCATCTCTTTCAAATCTTGCCAGAAAACTGGTATTTTCAAATTGACAATACTAACTACAACCAACTACCATTAGTTTACAAAGCAAGAAAACATATACAAAGGCTTATAAAATTTTGTGTTTAAGTATGGGAGTATAAAGATGCTGGAGAAATTTACTCTCTAAACAATATAACATTCAAAGTTTTTCATGTGATTCTAGGCACATATTGCTATTAGAAGGGTATGGATGAACAAGAGGGTTAGAAGGAAAGAGCAATAACCGAGAGATTTGAGAGGTACAAGTAAATTCTGTGGCTTTGTTTTAAGGTATAAGGTAATAAGACAGTGGTCAGGAAATCAATGAGAACTTTATATAATCAGTATGGTGTAAACAAGAAGAAAGAAAAAGGTGGGGGGGAAAGAATATACAGTGAACTATACCTTCTAGATTGATATCAGATACTATACTTACCAATCCCAGAGTGAAAAAGATACTGAGAGCTTAAACAGTTTAAACAGGGTAGATTTAATAAAGGACCTACTTACACTCCAAGCTGCATGGAGGAGCCTCAGCTGTCCTTGAGGGGGTCACTTAAGACAGATTTTTTGACATATGAGTTGGATACATGTTTGGGCATCTGGGTGGGATTCCACTCATTGTATTATAATGTCTTCTTAAATCTACTAGACTTATCTCAGCTCTGCTAATATTGAGTAACTATTGGATGGGAAGTAGGTAGACATTGTTGATATAATGGGATATGCATGCCTGGCCCCAGAAGGAATTTGGTCAATGTGTACCATGTGATTTGCCAATCACTGATTAGTGGTCAGATCTTCTGTATGTGTTGTCATTTAAATTAGGAGGAGAACTACAAGTATTTCCTCTGCAAAAATGCATTCATTTGCTCCTGACCAGGCAAGTCAGACACAACTATAGTGGAAATCGTGTTGTCTTGTTCAGCTGGTGTTATTGAGAACAAGACAGAGTAGCAGACACTGATCACATGCCATGATACTTCTTTTATTTTTCTTTTCTATTTTGCAAGTTCTTCCTTTTTACCACCATTACCTCCGTGCAGACCAACTGTTAATTCTTGTTTTTTAGTGCATCTGATTTTGATGATTTTGCAGAGTTATTTTGACCAATATCATGACCAATAATGGCAAGAGCAGAGGTCAGCTGAAGCACTTGCCAGCTATTTAACTGCTCTGACCATGTTTACATTTTATTCCAGACTATTCAGTATCCAGCATTTTCATATTTTTAATAATAGTTTTATGTTATAGATATATATGTGTGTGTATATATATATATAGGTGCATATACATATATATAGTTGTATCTAACAGCTATAATGGTGCTGCAATTCAGCTGTAATAGCTGTATTTCAACTACAGCCATCTTTTTACCAGCATAAATTAGTCCAGTCATCCAGTAATGATATGAGCAACCAAGGTGTTCATGATGCGGGGGCATATGAGATTCTTTCACATTGCAGGATTAATCATGCTGAACTCAAGAGATCACCATTTGTCATTTATCCTTCCTGAGCTTAGTTCATTATTCAATCAAACAATGCGAGACCATGGAGGCACAACAGATGGCCTCCATCCATAACAGTATGCACACCAGCAGAGAACAAACCAGGTGACCAACAGATAACAGTAGGCATATTCAACATGTAACAGTGCACATTTCAATCCAGAGCAAAATTCCACAGTACCTAGGTGCCTGGGGTGTGATTCTGTAGTGTCAGTTCTACAGACAATGGGGTCATTGTAGGGCTACAGCAACTCCTCAGTTTATTAGAGTTTATACAACCTTCTCTCCCATTTGTATATGCTTAAATTATAAGTGACATAGCAGTTTCAAATGAAACTGTTGTTTCCATGTCCCTAATGCCTATATATTTTAAATTTTCTTGGAACTTTTTAGATCCTAACATCAAAAAAACAATAAAATCTATATATCACATAATACACACTAGATTCTTCTGAAATACTCTGCCGCTTGCTAATGCAGTGGCAGTGCTTGTTTCCATGGAAATAAGCAGTCCTAAAATTCTGTTGCACAGATGAGAGCTAGATAGCCCTTACAATATTGTGCTCCCTTTCAGTAGGGAAATGTATGCAGTCTGAGTTATAAATTGGAAGAAGGAATTTTCTCTCCTGATATTTGAAAAATAAATTGATAGTATAAATAAATAAAATATCACTTCTGCTTATACACTATTTCCAATACTGCAATATTCAAGCTTAGAGCAGAGTGAAGGAATCTATTTTGATCTCTCTTTTTCATTTGCTCAGCTGGACTGTAACAGATTTGTTTTTTACATGCAGTGTTATCACACTGTATCACAACTCCTTAGGTCCCTATACTTCAGTCTGAGTCACATGCTTATGCAATCCAGCTAAGATTGAAGGATTTCCAGATGACTTTGAAAGAACAACACTTGAGCAGTGAGACTGGCACCAAGAGATCATTGTAATAATTAGAGACTTCATTGTCATTCTTCCATAGCTTGTATGAAGATTTTAGCTATCTAGGGGAATCATATAATCATATAATCATTTAGTTTGAAAGGGACCTTTGGAGATCTCCTCCATGTTCAGGGTCATCTAGAGCACCTGGATTGCGTCCAAGTGGTTTTTTAATATCTTCAGAGAAAGAATATTCCAAAATCTCTCTTGGCAACTGTTCCAGTGCCCTGTCACCCTCACTGTTAAATATTTTTTCCTTAAGTTCCTGTGAAACTTTTGGTGCTTCTGTTTGTGGTCATTTCCTCTTGTCCTATCGCTGCCCACCACTGAAGAGGCTGGCTCCATCCTCCTCACTCCTTGAGGTATTTATATATATTGATTAGATCCCCTCCCAGTCTTCTCCAGACTGAACATACCCAGCTCTCTCAGCCTTTCCTCACAGGGCAGATGTTCCAGGCCCCTGATTATCCTTGTAGCCCTGTGTTGGGCTGTCTCCAATAGTTCCATGTACTGTAGTGGAATGAGAAAATATTTTTCAGAAGATGTTAAAGCTGATTGCAAACTCATGGGCAGTAAGAAAAAGAAAGAGATTTTGAGAAAATAGCACTGCAGTGTTCAAGAGTAAAGTAACTTATGCAAAATCATCACAGAGGCTGACTTCTGGCAGTTTCTACCTGTGTAGGTAGATCTCTCTAACTTTGCAGTCTCTAACTGTGAGTGCAACAGTAAAAAGACTTCATGCTATATTACAAAACTATGAGGAAACCTGAAGTGAAATGTTCAGAGATACTATTTTAAAATTTCATAGCACTGCTGAACAGAACGGGAGAAAGAAAGCATGATCTACTCACAGAGAGATTGACTAAAGAAAGCACAAGTGTAGACACTGCCAAATCATTCACTCATCTTTCTGGGCTAACTGACTTAGGTGATAACATGTG
>JAWLRI010000963.1:3364233-3375356 GCA_034781795.1 Crypturellus tataupa | reverse complement strand
GTGAGGGTGACAGAGCACTGGAACAGGCTGCCCAGAAAGGTTGTGGAGTCTCCTTCCCTGGAGATCTTCAAGACCTGCTTGGATGCAGCCTTGTGCCATGTGCTCTAGGTGGCCCTGCGTGTGTAGGGGGGTTGGACTAGATGACCTCTATAGGTCCCTTCCAACCTTAGGCATTCTATGATTCTATGATTGTGCATTTTGTCCCCCAATAAAAATGAGTTTCTCATTATGAATAACTCAAAGGCAGAGACTCTATCATGTAAATTTATTGGTATCTCTCCAACAGTGCTTTTTTGTTTGTTTGTTTGTTTTTAATTTCAATATTGATGGAAAAAATAAAAGGACCTTGTTATATTAAAGAAAAAATGTGGGAAAAAAACATTCACTGTGTGAGGTTTAGACCCTGCAATATGTATTTCACCAAAAAGAACTAGAAAATCAAGAAAGATTTTTTTTCTGTAGAGTCAGAAATACATGTTATACTGCTGTGTTGTTCAAAACAAACAGTACGTCTTTTTATTTATATAATTAATAAAGCAATGGACTAGTGTTTCCTTAGAAATGTTAATGCATTGGTTAAACTACCTTCTATAGTTTCTGGTCAGACAGAGTTTATCTTATATTTGAAAATTTCCCTAAGGAAATACTGTCCTATTTGGCTCTAATGATGACACAGGTGTCTGAAATATATTAGTCTGTTGTTAATTTTTTGAAAGATATTAGTGTGATTCCAATATAGTTCAACCAATAGGGGCTATATGATATAGTACTCACCATAGTTACTAAAAGCAGAAGTACTGAAAGACATGAGCCTTTACCAGAGCAACATTTTTGTGGGAAGGAGATCTTTTACTTTTGAAAAATAAATATTTCTTTAATCACATATTACAGACATTTTAACCACAGTTTTCTGAACAGCACATCTGTCACTATGTCCACAGTGACGCATCATGTGGTGACATGCCCCATCTATTTATGTCAAGTAGGCCACATTACACCAGTAAGACACCACGCTCAACAGAATAGGGAATTCTTATAAATATGATAAACACAAAATAATATATACAAAAGTGGATATATCCATGTGCCAAAAAGAAATGGATGCTTTCGAATTAAAAAAAAAAAAGTCTTGGATCCAGTTCTGATGTCAGTGGTAGTTTTGGTCATTTAAATTCAGGATGTGGCCTTATGAAGGAATAAATGTGCATTTGTGGTATGAATGCAGGGGGCTTACTCTATTTTTAATGGCAGTGTAGCATATAATAATATCAAAATGTGGAAGAATATTGATATCTTCCTCATTATATTTAAAGCTACCTTCGCCTTATACATCTGATTCTGATATCCAAATCCTTCCACTTTTTCCAGGAGTATAATAGTTTCTGAGGTTGTTTCTTTAAATTCAGTCTGCTGTTACATGTTCTCAATTTGAGATACGAGAATTTTAACACTCTGGAATTTCAGATTTCTTGGAGTGTTTCCAAATGTTTCTGGCTCAAAACCAAACATCCTGGCCTAAACATGTCACATTCTTCTGAATTCAGTCTGTAATATTGAAAGTTCATATAATTGAAAAGTTTATAACTGCATTTATTCAAATTAGAAACCCAAATATTCAAAATTCAGACTAAAATTACAAAATAACAGTCAGAAATTTTAATAATTTAGAAGATAGAAATTAATGTCAGTTATACAGCTTTAATTCTAGTCTTATAATATTATCAGTACATTGCACAAAACTGAAGAATCAGTATCAGGTAAAGAAGTTCTGATTCAGACTTCAGGTGAAAGATTGCACTACGACTATAAAGACATTGTAGAAAAAAATATACATACAGAAAGTAAATGAACCATTTCTTATTTAAATGACTCAGGAGAAAGAAAAAGCTTTACATCCTCTTAAAACTTTACCACTCATTGTATTAAAAAAAAAAAAAAAAAAAGACTACAACTTTAAATAAAACCTGTTTAAATAAAACCTGTTAATGTAAATATTGTTAAATTCTGGGTACATATGGCAGATGGAAAATCAAAAGTGAAGCAATAAGAGGTTTTGCTATGCTCAAATCTGCCTTCTAAACTGACATTAGTTTCTCAAATTTAGAATCGAAGGAAATTTTAAAGTTCTGTAATAAAGACTCTATACATGGAAGAAAACAAGCTAGATATTTAAAAATATAATAAGACAAATTCTCAGTACACCGTAAGATTAAGCTCAAGGACATCCACTTACCATATTTATGCATGTTTACCTACAAAATGACCTTACTATAAATACTCACAGCCCTTGCAAAGTTTAGGAGTAAATTTTGCAAATATGCATATAGTAATATAAGACCATAAAGTTTGCCCTGCTTAAAACCTTAAAAACAAGCAAAAATATTTTGAGTTTACATGCAGGTTTCCCAGCATAAACAAGATTGGTTGCCCATAGCAAATTCTATCCCTTTTCTTGCACAGCCTCTCTATTGCATGTTTCATTTTGACTTCCACTTATATCATTGCATAATGCTGCTTTCCTTGTAGTACTATTCATGTACTTTATCCAAAACAGATAAAAGATCATCTGGAAGATCCTAAGAACACATTTTCTTCTTAAAGTTAAACTCATTTGTTAAAAAAAACAATGCACTCATGACACTTTTCTGAAAACTACAGATGTGTAAAGTATAAATGCAAACTTGACTAAATCTTTTATTTAAAATTTACTAGGAAGTCATCAAGACCTATATTTTGAGCTTCTCATTGTGTCATACACATTTTAGTAGACCTCTCATTTCCTATATTCTCAAACTTCTTTTGTCCAGGTTCCATTATTTTCCAAATTTTAAACTGCTGTAAGGTTCATCTGTCTGACTGGGCAGCCAGCAAGAAAGATCCCTTCTCAGTCATAAGCAAAGGGATCTGTAGCGCACAAAAACCTGAAAATATTCATTTCAGTATTTTAGCACTTGTCATCTATTCTACTACTGGGACCCAATTAGTTCTGCTTTTACCAAACAATCCTCAAGGCTATGTTTAAATATACCTAAACATTTTCTTTCATTCCCTACACAGGCTAAATGAAAACAGCTGAGTTAGCAGTGTCCTACCTGAATATATTCAATGAGCTTTGAAAATTTCAGTTTATATCAAAATGTGCCACAATTGCCAAGAAGTATATTAGAATTTCTTTCTGTTGTGAAACAACAACGTGCAGAAAGAAGCAAAGGTGCTTTAGAGGTGAAAGTCCACTAGTGTTCACCAGATTAGGAAAGTAAAATAAGCAAGGCTCATTTATTTAGTGAACAGAATAATTTAAAATGCAAGACTTTGTTGTAATAAGGGGTATAGTTACACTAACAGCTCCGGGGACTAGGCTCATTTTGGATCCATGACCATTTTGGGACATTTTGAATAATATTTTGAGTACAATATAAAGAAAGCAGCTGTTAGATAGAGAGAAGTATTTCTCCAGTAATTGAAAGTGAAAAAGGGTCCTATGAAATAGATGTTAGGTCTAACAGCTAAGGATGAGGGTCGGAGTATAACACGACTGTGAATGTGAACAACTCATAGGAAAATTTACTACCTTATATCGTAGCACAGTTTGCTATCAAGCTAGAGGGCTATATACAGCAAAAGCTCATAGCTGCCTGTCCAGGGTGTGGTCTCCATTCCATCAGGGACATGGATGAAGAAATAGCACATTTGTTCAGTTTACAAAAAATGCCGCGTAGGGACAAGCCGCAAATATTTGGCAAGGCAGGATTAGAATTCAGAAGAGTCTCAGCAGAACTAGTAGAACTAGGATTCAGTTCAGTAAGAGAATCAAATGCTACCTTTATGTGAGAATAATCAGCTAGAAAAATGTACAATGATAAACAAGTGAGATCATACATTTTATCATCTCTATTCTATAAGAAATAAAATATTTTAGGCCAGATATTTATATCTTAAATATAAATTTCAAAAGTAATTCCTGGAGACAGAGCCCCTAAGTGGTGTTTTGAGCAGCAGTAGGAAACTTCTACAAGAGTGATTAGCTTCCTGTGAAATATATAAATAAGCAAAAAATTAAGCTAAACAATGAAAGACAATAGAGAAAGGACAAATATCTTCAAATAAATACATGATTACAACAGAAAGGAAAGCAATAAATTGTTTTCCATGTTCTTTGGAAATAAGCAGTGACTTATTAAACTTTAACAGGAGAGAATAGACAACACAAAAAACATTCTAAGAGAGTGAGTAGCTAGACACAGGCACATACAGTGGAGACACATTGCACAGGAGGATGTTTAGGTCTGGTTTAGAAAGAAACTATCTTGCATTAAGAAAGGAATATGGACTAGACAAAGACTACATAGACATTAGGGGGTTTTGTCTGTTTTCAAAATACTTTTCCAAAAATTACTGCAATCTTCCGTGTACTGCTTTATGGAGAATTTCATATTCATAATGGCAGCCACAAATAATAATCTTACAAAAAATGCATCAGTATAGGCCAAAAGCTAGAAAAATCATATTTCAAATTTTCTTCAGTCAAAAATAAAAAAGGAAAAAAGAGTCTAAAGTTTGATCTAACCAGGACTTCTGTTGAGTGAATGGAAAGGGATCAGTACCATTAAAATGATGCTTTTTACTATCAGAAGGTTCAAGCACTGTGAGAACAAAAGTTCTTCAAGCCCTTGATGTCTGTATCAAAACTTGATCTTACAGCAGGTAGCATCTGAATTCTATCTTCTATCCAGAGCAATCATATTCACATTAAGGCTTGCACTGAAATTCCTCAACATTTATAAAAGGTCAAACTCAAATAATTAACTATAAATGGAAAAGGATACTGACAAACAGGATAACATAGAACAAAACTTGTCATTTACACAACTGATTATAAATACTTCCTGCAAACTAAAACAAATGGATTCAGGATAGGTATAGATTTATAAATGGTATTCTTTTTTATCAAAGTATGCTCGTGGTTAGATGGTTTCAAAGACAAAAGAAATACATTTTTGTTATTACTTTCTTTTTGTAGCATAGTCTTTTCATTGTTCTTCACTAAAATAAACTGTAAGCAGACTAACTCTCACTTCTCCTCACTTTAAAGCCTATCTCACCAAACTGTAAACCCAGAACTATCATATGTGGAGTTCTTTTCTGTGTTTTAATAAATCTTCTCACACATATATAGCAGCCACTGCAATTTCTTCCTGAAATTCCTTCCCTCGCCCAGTCTCTTCCTACTGCCTGACTCTAGTGGTAGAGAATTGTGTGAAGAGAAATTCATACTGAAAATGGTCTGTACCTATGTTCTCCTTTCCTATTTATCTGATTTGTGATAAACTTTCTACATTTTTAATAAAAAATACTGTGGAAAACTCCTCTCTCTAAGTATTTTTCATTTTAATTTGATACTTAAAAATTTTAATGATCAGAAACCTTATACTTTGTATAAGGAAGTTATATTCAAAATTAGCCTGGAGCCTCACCACAATTAAAGTGTTTTAGCTAATGATGATAGCTAAGCAGTCAAATCCAAGTTTACTTAGTAAATGGATTGAAAGCTTCAGGGAGCGCTTAGTGCTGATGAGGCAAGCCAATAATGGCTAGTTGGACACCTAACAAATATTTAAACTTAAAAACCTAAATGTGTTAAAAGATTTTCATCCACATTGTTGCTGATAAACTCAGATATTAGCAAAACAAAACAAAATAGCAATAATATACAGGAATCCTATTCTGTGCCATTTGAAAATCCCTGTAAATAAGAAATAATTATGCACAGAGTGACTAAATCACTCTGTGATCATCTTTAATATGTTATTAATTCTTTGACCTAGACATCTAACCAACATTTTGATAAGAAATAATTTCTTCTTATTCGACTGTATTTCCTCAATCTATAGAACCCTTTAAAGCAAATAAATTTTAAATTACTGCTAATCTTTGTCACAAAATACTATCTCTGAGTGTTTCATCTCTGTTCTTTGATTATAAACTGCTTGCTTAAGCAAGAAGTAAAAAATCAAGAAATTTTTTATAAAAATATTTTTCGTCAATTATTTTTCAAAATAAGTAAAGAAAAAAGCGTCTGAAAAGATCTTTTTCACTGTTTTAATTGTTTTTGATTAATTGTACAGTGCAAGAAAGTATTTGGAGGATCTCTAGTATTCGCTATTACAATATTAAAATATATTTAGCACTTAGACCACTCTACCAAAGTAAGAGTTAATTATTGGCTAATTTGAGTGACATATATAGAGAGCTCTGAATGCATCAGGATCTAAAAAAAAAATGTCAGTTTTCTTTCCTTTCTAATTTGTGTTCTTCTCAAATTATCAATTGCTGTTACCATTCCTTCTCTCAGAACTAGTTACTATGCATGTGTGGGAAGAGAGATACAAGGCATATAGAGAGTATTATACTAAAAAAATCTTAATACTCTAAATTATCTTTAATGAGGCATTTAAATGTTTTTAATTTTTATGTGCTGCTTTACATATTGAATACTTAGAAATTTCAGCTTTATTTGGAGGTCTCTCATCTCTGAATATCAACTATTTCAAATGATTGTAAAATACTCTTAACAATTAAGTACAAGATTTTCCAGAGTAAATTATTATGACTCATCAACTGATGAAAGTAACAAAAAGTATCTTTACAGAAATTTATGATATATAATAACTTGGTAAAAAGTATGCATTATGTGCAATACTGTGAGAATGTAAGCAGGCAGAAATCACGAATTCAGTGTTACAGTTCCCAAAGCAGCTGTAACTGACCCAAGATAAGTGATAAATGTTTCAAGACCTGTAATTTTAAATGTCATCATCTTGTTTATATGTACTGTTTTATATCTCTATAAACTGTACTTTCTTTTATTTATGTATCACACACACACACACTATATATATATATATATCAATTTAATGTTGTTTTGGGAATCATAATTCGATTGATATGCTTCAGACTTATACTTCTTAAGTTCTCACCACATCTCATGACTAATGTTGCATTAATATATTATTATTTGCTTTAATTTTTTTTCACCTAAAAATGTGGTGAGTAAATGCACAAAAAATGTAAAAATATTCTGTTTCTCTTTCAAGAACCTCCTGGTAAAAAACAGAAAAAGCTTGCTTGATTGCAAATTGATATGAATGTATGGAGTCATCTGTTTCAATGTGCAGTGTGAGATTCAAATGTGATAATATGCATCCATATGACATTCTGCAGAATGCTTTCTGAAACGACCGCACATTGAAATAAGCATGATAAATTTCAACCCAAAGAATTACCTTTCCAGAAAATTATAAGAGTTTGAAAATTGCTATTAGAAAGAATATGCCTTCTGAACCATATCATACACAAGTTCATCTAAAGTTTCTGTCTTTTCAGATTCTACAGTGCTAGTGAGTGCCAAAAGGAAAAAAAAAAAAAAAAAAAGGATATTTTCAGTGCTTGGTAAAAGCTAAATAAACCTTCTAAGGTTTTTATACTTGCAGAAGAGAATGAAAGAAGTAAAAAAAAATCTAAAATTCTAAATGGATATTGGGAAATTATCTGATATAGCTTAAGGTATCACACAATTAAGTTGAAAACCTCTTGAGAAGAAAATATTTTCAGAATTAATATAAAATGTTAAGCTCTCCAATGTCAAGATCTTTTCTTCAATGCACTGATCGGGCCACCACTGTAAATCCTAAATCACGTCTTTTTGCTCATTTACCAAAATTTACTTGAGGAATTCCTTCTTACTTTTGAGCAGATACAAACACAGATAGGAATTCTGAACACAAATACTCTCTACTTAAGAAAGCAATCATAAGTATACTGATAGTATGTTAAAATGATGACACCTAGACATATTTCCCTCTTCCTGTTTCCTCACTTCTCCAGAAAGGGTAGGTCAGAATCTTCTGAATTATCCCAGAAGTTCTCCTGTCTCACAGCTTACAGTTGTCCTTACTTTGCTCCGATCTTCTATCCCTCTTTGCCCTGGAGTGTGGATATCTTAGCAGGCTGCTTTGTTCTATCCCAACACCTCATACAGATGACACAGTTTATGTACCTACTTTTTATTTCCTAGCTAGTTATCTTCCTTAACACAAATTAATTGGTCCAGTGGTTATCGATTCTTATTCACATAGTTTCTCTGAAGTAAATCTGAGACAATTGTTACACTCTTGATCATTACATACTTGATTATGGTTGCGTAAGATCCATAGTTTGTGGTGACGGTATTTTAGGGCCTCTTTACTTGGTTACATCAGCTAATTTTGCTTGATTTACTCTGGTATAATTTGGCTACATTTATTTCATTTTCGTGTGGAGATTTGCTCCTGATGAAGATCATGAAGGTAGTAGGTGGTGTGAAGAGAGGAAGAGAACATTTCTACAGATGAATTCCTCAAATAATAATTAATATACTACAGAATTTAGAGAGATGCAATGCCTTGCAGAATTCTGTGAGACAAAATGTTATCTTTCATCTACTTCAGCCTTTTTTTTTCTCTCACAATCTTTTACAGTAGTGCCTCACAAAGTTGCATCTCGCCTCTCAGCTGCATCCCTGTCAAATGTTATATGAGCCTTCTGGATTTCTTAGTAAGAAGTTTCCACTTCTGTACTGATAGCACAATAAGTGAGTGAGAGTAGTTCCAAGAAAGGAAGGAGGGAAGGAGGGAAGGAGGGAAGGAAGGAGGGAAGGAGGGAAGGAAGGAAGGAAGGAAGGAAGGAAGGAAGGAAGGAAGGAAGGACGGAAGGAAGGAAGGAAGGAAGGAAGGAAGGAAGGAAGGAAGGAAGGAAGGAAGGAAGGAAGGAAGGAAGGAAGGAAGAATATATCAAACTGAGATCATCTTCTGCTTCCTGTCAAAACCAGCAGATCACATTCATGTCCTGAACATATTAGCTGAGTGAATGGAACTATACTAAAGACTTTATAATTACATTTTTTTCAATAGATATTCACTGCACTAGAACTGTGAAATGTTATTTAAAGTCTGTAACATTGAAAGTCTATAAAAGACAAACTCACTAATATTCATTCATTGCAGCATCTGTTCAGCAAAGTATCTTTGAGCTCAATGTTTAAGACTGTCTGTTGAAGTCCAGCGTATTAAGTACATGCTAAAATGGATTACCAAAACATACTCATGCACGTGCTTAAAGGCAAGTATGCACATAAACACTGCTGAACTGATATTTTCATGATTGCTCATTGTCTAGAATAATTGCTCTCTCAGAGTACAAGACTCTTATGTAACTCCCATTTACTTCAGCGGGAGTCTTGTATTAGTTTCACAGAAATGGGAATGAATTTGGTGTTTGTATGCAGAGCTGGATGCTGCCACTTCTCTCATCACCTGACACCCTGTCTCTGTTGGAGCAGTGTTGCTAATGAAGAGCTGAGGAGGGATGGAGGGAGAGAAGGGGCTAAAGCCCATTAGCTTCCCTGCTAAATCCGTGCCTGGGACTTTATGAAAGAACTCAAAGAATATGTAATGCAATAGTATCCGGTCCTCACAGCTATTTGTTCAACAGCCAGTGACAAGTTCAGATGATGTAATGCTTGTAGTATGTACATTGTTACTTAAGTCAGTTTCTAATTAATACCATGCTGAAAGAGCTTTGGTTGGGTGTCAACACACTCGGAGTTGGTCTCTACAGCTTAGGGAATGTTTCTGCTTCAGCTCCCTCTGCTCTTACCATGCACACAAAGTCCCTCTCTAAGCAAATCATTTTTTCTTCTTTTTTCTTTTTTTTTTTTTCCATCTAATTTGCCTCTAGACTCTTAATTGCTACATACACAGCACATTACAAGTGCTGCTGCTAAATGATTTTAGCAAAACAAAATTTCTTGTGTCCTGGCAAATTACTGTTAATTTACTGACAGTAGAAAATCATTCTGGCAGTACTTTTCTGGGACAAGATCTGGACTGTAAGAATACTGCTAAAATAGGATTGAAATGCTATTTGAAATGTTCCTCTCAAAATACATGTGAGAAAACACGATGTAAACATTATATGCTCTAGAGGTTCATGAGTATTTTTACGTACTATTTTTCAGTGTTTGGTGTGTAAAGCAGTTCTCTCTAGTGTT
The DNA here is from genome assembly GCA_034781795.1 of Crypturellus tataupa. Taxonomy (NCBI): domain Eukaryota; kingdom Metazoa; phylum Chordata; class Aves; order Tinamiformes; family Tinamidae; genus Crypturellus; species Crypturellus tataupa. The sequence goes on along the minus strand of JAWLRI010000963.1, from coordinate 3,365,269 downwards.
TAATTCATATGCGGAGAAAAAAAACAGCAAGTGTCTATAGACATTTTTCTAAACAAACTGAAAAGGGTCTTAAGCCTCAGTGATCCTTTGAAACCTAATTCTTACACAAAATGCCTGTTTCCAACTGAAATAATACAAGTTAAGTGCTTACCTAAGAAAAAGTCATTTACATACTTTTAAGAAGTTATCCCTTAACAATTCCTTGCACAATTCCTCTCTTAAAGTAGTAACGATTACTTTTCTCAGTTGTATTTCCTGATATATAATCAGGAATATTAATGAATGCCCAGAGCAAAGAACCTGGAATGAATATCTAATGAATATTACTGGAATCTCTTATTTCCTTATAAAGACAGTGACTATTCTCTGATGTGATGGAGAACAAATTCTGGCCCTCAGGCTTAGATCATTTTATGTGTTTCTCCTGTATATTTTACCTTTCTGTTTACAAACCAGAGCTGGTATATTTCTAGCTGTCTGGTTCAGGTAGGAGCTTTATAAACTTCTATGAGCTTTTATTTTTTTTTTCTTAAATATAGACAAAACAATTAAGAATGAGCATTGAATTACACACATACTTCTCATTGCTGAAGTCACTGACTAGAGTTAATAGGAAATAAATCCTTATTAAAATTTATTCACGGAGTTAGAGCTGTCTCAGCCTGGGACTAACTGCTCTCATAGGTATATAAACACATCAGCATGCCTGCATCATGATCAGGCTTCCGTGCCAAGGCCTGGCACTACATCACAAGTCAGAAAACAAAGCTGATAACTTCCAGCAAACAAATGTTTTATATGGATCAGCTCCAGATAGTAAAATACCTAGCTCAGCCATTGAATTAATAATTAGATGTGACCTATTTTCAATACAGGAATTTTGTTCAGGTTGTCTACTTTTTATGAATTGTTCAGGGGAACTGGTTAAAACTATATCTGTGGCAGATGAGCTTTTATAATATGAGGACTGCTGGCTTGGTGGCTAAGATCAGACACAAAGCAGATCCTCTCAAGGTAAGAACAAACAGAATGATTT
>JAWLRI010000963.1:3346829-3363182 GCA_034781795.1 Crypturellus tataupa | reverse complement strand
TATGAGGACTGCTGGCTTGGTGGCTAAGATCAGACACAAAGCAGATCCTCTCAAGGTAAGAACAAACAGAATGATTTAGACACTAACTTTTTTTTCTCACGGATCTCTAAATGAAAATAGTGGATTATTTACTTCCCCCTGTTCCTCATAGTCAGCTGAAAAGATCTGAGCATAATAACATTTTGCAGACTTCAAATGCACCGGGTTTTTTTAGCCCCTATCTTCATTTCTCTGGTTAATAATGCTTTGAAATTGGTTCATTTTGGGTTCAGTATGCAATGCATTTTTTTTTATTCCAGATTAGTCAAACTAGGACCCTGATATGACCAAAAGTAACACTGACCTAAATGCTCCCCGCTCCTCGCTTCCAGTGAGGCAAATGGGGCCTCATCTTGAGTGAGTGCAACTCTGTTCACATAATGGTGAGTTGTACAGATGGTAGGTTTCATCCTGTTTCCCTGAAATAGATGTGTAACAGCAAAATCCTACGTATAATATTTGCATCCCAAACCTGATGGATTGTACTGTTTGCATCCAGCATTTTCGTGTGATGTTAAAGACATTCACAGATCTGGCTGGACCATGACATTAAGCAGTTAAAGTCTTTTGTGGTCTTCTGGGATTGAAAAGAATCTGAAATTGCAAGTTGTTTCTATTGATGATTATTCCCTGAAAGACAATAGACTGACTAATGAAAAGCATCTAGTTGTGTAGAGATAACAGCACACAGCTTGCATGAGACCTTGTGTACAGTTGGCAGCACACAATAAGATTATTATTCATAATAGAGCCTGAATGATTATCAAATTGTGTTATAAATTAGAGGAGATCCTGAATGGAAAACACAAACAATGGAAGAGACAGAAGCCACCATATCAGCTCATTTGAAAAAGGGATTTGCCAGATGACTACAAAAGACAAACAGAAACTTGAAATGGCACAACAGTTTCCTCTCCCTGCATGCATGGATGTGAAAAGTAAAGGCTGTTTGCAGTTGTTTTAAATTGGCTAATCTCTAGATCAGTTGAGAAGTAAAGACCTTCTGAAAATAATAAAAGTTCTATTTTTTTTAAATAGCACTAGTGAAACCTTGACCAATTTTCCTTCTCTCAGTGAAGAACTTATTGAACAGATAGACCAAAAGACATTTTTTAAATGCTCCATTATTTGAGAAAGTTGCTTGATTTATTCCTTTTCCATTTTATAGGCTTTTGTTTCTGCTGTTGTTTATGAAAAGGCTTGTGTTATGCTGTGAAAAAAGAACAAGAAAGAACTAACAGAGGCTTATTTTGTTTCTCAAATTGAGAAAGTAGTTCTTCATGTTCCAATTTTGAAATGTACTTAATTCCCAAACAGGATGCTTTTTAGGATATAGCTTAGTAATCGACAGGACCTTCATTAGTAAGAAAATGAATTTAAAAGGTCAATATCCTCATGTCTTAGTAATCTTGAGCAACTACAGGTGTAGATGTTTGAGAGTGCTGTGACAGCTTTGGGAAGTTTCTATCTCCATCCTACCTTCCTCTCTAATTTGGGCTCCAGTCTTTTCTCTAGAATTTCCATGAAGTAAAGCAAATAGGAACATATTTGTATAGAATAAATGGAGAGTGCCTAATGCATTCTTCTGAAAAATTTGACAGATGGCCTATCCAGGACAATTTCTGCCTGAACTATCCTGCAGAATCAAGTAAGGAATTAAGTGGAATTTGTGTCTCCATCAGTTGTGTACTTTTGCCACATCTTACATAGGGGATTAAATAAGAAAATACTTATGAAAATAATCATCTATATTGCTTTAACATTATACCAACAACAGCACCTAAGTCATTCACAAAGTGAAAGAAGTTTGAAGTTATTGATTCTATGTATATTTCATACATACATATGTACATAATGAACAGCACATGGGAATTGTGTTCTGGCAACTTAGAAAAAGATGAGGAAAGAAAATAATAAGATGGAAAAACAAAACAAAACAAAAATTATTCTAAAGGAAGTTGTTAAAATTGTGGGCTACGTATACCAGGACACATATAAAAATGATTGTGATTGCTGGCATCTGGCATTGCTTGCAGATGAACTTCCAGATTGCATTGTGTTTTAAGCCAATTCAGGTAGCAGAATATATTCTTTAAGACTCTCTTCTACTCCCTCTCTTTCCCTCTCCACTAATTTGATATTCTAAATAAAGAAAAATTGTGGGCTCTAATTTGTATAAGGCTTTTCAAAATAACCAGTGTTAGCCTCATCTCCACACACACAAAGGAGCCCAGAGGCACAAGAGTAGATGAGAGAGCCCCAATAGACACATCAGAGAAAGGCAGCCCTTGGCAACCCCTTGTGGGGCTGTCCCAGGAGGGTGTCCTGGTGCACCTGCCATGGAAGGAGGCACCACATGCAAAGGCCAAGGAAGCTATGCCTGGGATGGGACTCATAGCGAATGCTAGGAAGAGCGCTTAGGGACTGCAAAAGCCACGTTACGGGATACTCAAGGCAAATGGAGAAATGGAGGGGTCAAGGTGATTTGGGGAGGAACAAATGGGAAAGTAGAGGGAGAAGGGGATAAAAGGACAGGTTGCACATAAATAAGTGGCTGCTCAGTGCACTTATCTGGCCCTGCCCTGCTCTTGGTCATAGCAGTTTGTCCATCCTCTCAGTAAACTCCACTCCTAGCCATTCACCCGGGTGAGGGACTCTCTACTTGTTGTACACATGGTCATGTGGACGTCTCCACACCAGCAGCTAGAGTGGGACAGTGGGTCATAGTAGCCTCTGTGCCTGCAGTGCCAGCAACTGCAGAGACCGGATTGTGTGCATATTGTGAGGGTATGTATGTGTGTTGGTGTGTAAACAGTAGCAGACATCAAGCTTAATTAGCCCACAAGTAAGACAAGAAGCTCGGGAGCCAGGTATCCAAGCAGCCATAGATCTGGGTCAGGTACTGCAGAGACTACAGCGTCTGTCAGTTGGATGCTGGAGGGATCAGGAGGCCCAAGCCAGGTACCTGAGGAGACTACAAGAGCCTGGGAGTCAACTCCAAGAATCTTTTGGATGTGTGTCTGTGCGTGGGAGAGTAATGGGAGAGCAGAGGACCTGAGGCGACCTACTTAGGTCGCCACCTACTAGGGCTACTATCTGATGGCAGTTATGGGAGGGATCCATATGCACACATGGAGGGATCCACATATGTGTGCACGTGTGTGTAAGGGAGCCTGAGTGTCAGCAACTGGAGCGGACTGCATTGTCTCAGGTGCCATTAATCGGGGGCACCTACCATAGAGGGTTTCTGTGTACTAGCTCTCTAGGTTTCTTCTTCAGTATTAAGCTAATATCAGATACATTGCGAACAACAAACGAACTACTATTTGAACAACAAAGCCAGGAAGTCCAAACAGCAGATTTAGCTACTCATTCTATGACATTTGTAGACTCTCATTTTTTGGTCCTGTCTTGAGAAGTTTTTCTGCTGAATTTGCCAATAGTAGCCAGGAACATTAGAAATAATGATATTCTCATTTTAAAGGGGACATTAATTTGAATAGTCTTCTGAGAGAGAAAAATATGTTTTCCAAGGCTTTTCTATTTTGCAAGTCACCTGCTTTGTTATTAATTCTATTAATTATTATTGCATTAATCTTATTTCAACATTGTAAAAAACAACTGCTTAGAATCAACACAGAATCACAGAATCAACACAGAATCACAGAGGTTGGAAGGGACCTCTAGAGAGCATCTACTCTAATCCTCTTGCACAAGCAGGGATACCTACCTAGAGCATATGGCAGAGGGTGGCATCCAGGTGGGTTTGGAAGATCTCCAAAGAAGGAGACTTCACAACCTCCTTCAGCAGCCAATTCCAGTGCTCTGTCACCCTCACAGTAAAAAAGTTCTTTCCCATTTGAAGATGAAACTTCCCGTGTTTCAGTTCATACCATTACCCCTTGTTCTGTCACTGGTCAACACTGAAAAGAGTTTGCCCCCATGCTCTTCACATTCTCGCCCTGCAGATTTGTATCTGTTGATAAGATCCTCTCTCAATCTTCTGCAGCCTAAATAGGACCAGCTCGCTTAGTCTTTTCTCATAAAATAGATGCTCTAGTCCCCTAATAATCTTTTTCATTTTTTGCTGGACTCTCTTTAGAAGTTCCACATCCCTCTTGTACTGGGAAGCCCAGAACTGCAAAATCCCAGGCTTTCATAGCTGCAGGTAAATCTTCTGGGCCAGCTTGAATATTTCTCCACTGTTTTTCTGCTCTGGCTCATCATGAATTTAATATAGATGTCCTGAGCATTGGTCTGTCACAGATTTGCTTACTGCATGAGGAAAGAGAGGATTTGCTTGGCATAATGATTGCCTTTCCCTGGCAGGCAGACAAAGTTTGAGTTTGGAAACAAACATGTGGGAAAAGGTACGGGGGAAAATGTCTGTATTCTGTCAGAGGCATATTGATAATTTTAAAGCAGGAGCTTTAAAAGATCCTGCTTAGATGAGCTGCAAATCATCTATACATATCTGAGTTAGCTTGTTAAGATACAGACAGAAAAGAAGCCTCAGGCTCTGTATTTTGACTGAAAAGCCCATCCAGTAAAAGCACAAATTGTATGCACTATGTATGCACACAAATCATTTCAAAAGGAATAGCTCACATCATTGTACTTGCAACATTTCATATTGATTTGCCTGGTCAAGTGGTTGCATTGATGTAAAGCACTCTTCATAGCATCATGTGACGTTCAGAGAAACCGGAGAGATAAAATGGTACAGTTCAGTGTACTATCTTCCTCTGGCAATGGAAATTGCATAATGTAGGAATGATGATGCTGAGTCCAATGAACACCAATCTCAAGCCAGTGAATATTAACATATAACTTATCATCTGGCTGATGGCAAAAGTCTAACGGATATGAGAAACATTTCTATGATTGGCATTATCTGAGTATGTTTCCAAACATAATATGAAAAGCTTGATGTGATTATTTTATTTTATGGTCAAGAAAATCAAGAACTATTTTCTAGCAAAATTGTCAAGAACTACTTTCTTAGATAGTACAGAACAGAAAATAACTATTTTGTTTTAAGAAGAGAACTTATCAGTCTTTACTGGTAAAACAAATAAGATGCAAAGGCATTCTCCCCAGGAACATATGTTGTAAAAATGTCAGAAACAACCAATTAAACAGAGACAGAAGCTGAAAGATTCCTTCCTCTGTTTCCCATCCACAAAAAAAGAGAAAATATTTTGATTCAAAAGCTGTTTTTTATCTTTTTTATATATTTATATAATAAACAGACATGGAAGAAAAAAGCTAAATAATGATTTATGCTGAGACATAGGCAGAGTAGTATAACAGACACTCAGGTGGCACTTAAATAAATAGGTTTTAAAAATATATTTTTCATAACTTCACTTCGCTAGCCTCAAATCTGTTCACTTACAGTCAAATAAATGTATAAATCAGTGTGGAAGATTGCCTCTGCAAAATTATCAGTGCTGGATATAGAATCATAATATTTGGTATAACTTTTAACCTTAGTCGAATCTTAGCTGTGAAGAACACAAAGTTGCTTCATTACTTTCTCTCATGGAAAGAATAGATGTCTTAGAAGATATTTTATGCTTATAAAAGAAGACAAGAGGCAAAGACAAAGTTTTAGGATTTGATTATCCTCTGCAACCTAAAATGGTCTTTAACTGCATTGGAGTGAATTCTGCTAATGCTGCTCACCTCTGTTCAAATGACAATAAAAAGACTATAGAGCATTGTATTGCATTTTAAGTTGAACATTGCAAGCAATAAAGTATTTTGCTGTGTTTCCAAACAAGGGTAAATTTTACCTGGAAGCACCTTAATTTACCTGAGAATCTGGTCTTTTGCATTAACTTAAAATACTACATTTCACAGAAAATCTAAATCCCATCTAGAGTCTTCACCCAGGAAAATCACATCAGCATTGCTGTATCTTATTCAGACTTTTTTTTTTTTTTTTTTTTTTTTCAGACCTGACATCCATTTGCATATTTGAAAATCATCTTTGTGGTATATCTACAAAATTTAAAATTATAGATGCCACAGAGCTTAATTTAGAAACTGCTTTGTTTATTAAATTTAGTTATTTTTCCCCTGCAGCTTTACATCAATATTGACTTGAAAGTGCTAGTAGCTTTCCTTAAATTTAATTACTTTCTCCTATAATTTGAAAAGTAATGAGGCAGATACTAAATGAAGCTGTTGACAAAACAGAAGCAGAAACTATTAAAATTACATGGAAAAGTGTAAGTCATAAACAATGGTGCTCAGTGTTTGAGGGTGGTTTCTGAAAAAAACTCCACAAAAAAACACACAAAAAATGTTTCTGTCATCTCAAATGTGCATCTAGGAAAAGTGAATTCTGCTTAATTCTTTGATTTCTGTTGTAATCCACATCTATATCTGCTCATTTTCCAGTTGTATCTTAACACAATCAACATATGTTACAATTGGCATCTGTTTTCTGTCATCTGTGCTCAAATTTATACTCAGAGACAAAAGCAGAAGGGACTCAGTATAGCTTTCTTCTTCTTCCTCTTCTTCTTCCTCTTCTTCTTCCTCTTCTTCTTCTTCCTCTTCCTCTTCTTCTTCCTCTTCCTTCTCTTCCTCTTCCTCTTCTATATGCTTTGAAAGTATGAATTACGAAGGAATTTTGTCTTGGATTCATAAACAAGCACATATCTTACAAGGTTTTATTAGCATGTTCAAAATTCTGCAATCAACAGAGAAAGAACAGGCTAAATATTCTTCATTGCTGTGGCAATATCCATCAGAATGCACAGTTAGCTTGAATTTTCCAAGTGCTAAAGGTTTTATATTTCAAGCTGATTTTGCTGAATTTCTGTAATCTTTGCAGAGATATAGACATATATTAACTGCATAGATTAACTGTCCTCTTTTGTCATGTTACAAAGAAAACAATCCACCCGAACGGTAATGATACAGATATTCTTTGCTTTGATCACCTTGTCTTTCTAATCTTTGATGGTGATTGCTTAGTGGTAGTCTAGCAAGCCAATATGACGGTGAATGAACACAACTGAGCATTGCATGTCAGCAGCATATGATCCATAAATCTATTGGCCATATAAATTTACTGGAAAGTCTTCAAAGGAGAAAGGAGATGCACATGTAAGGTGATGAATGATAGAAATTTGCCATTGGCACTCTTTGGGTATGTCTGCACTTTCAAATAGTGTAGGAGAAAGAGCAGGTTTGATTTACATTGTTCTGAAACAGCTTCAGGCCTGCATCTCTACACCACATTTGTAACAGCAAAGGATCCCATGTCATTAGCCAGCTCCAGATTCACACCATCAATTGATTTTGTGGCAATTGCTGAAGTACTTTAGCAAGATCTTTCATTCAGGGCATATTTGACCACATCTATGTTCATGTCTTCAGCTGTGGTTCCATCCTGACAGGTACAGTAAGGCACTTGAGTCGCTACAGAAAGACTCCAAGTACAGGCATAATGCAATTCACAGCAAAAATAACCCCTTCTACGCACTCTGTCACTAATGTAGATACACTCCTTGTGCACATTCCTTCCATAAAATCTCAAACTATTATACATACGTATAAAACATTGTCTGAATACTTGTTTTTTGAGAGTACTTCTTTTGTTAATCAACTGTATAACCAAGTACAACAAAGAGGTCTGGGAGAATATCCATTTGTCCTCTGCCCATGGACAGAAGATATCTATTATTGCTCTCAAGTTCTAATGTCTTTTTGGACAGGAATTTAACTTTTCTGAAATTTTAATATAAGGTCTGTTTGGGTGGCCAGAAAATATAAGGCACTTTTCAATACAAAATAATAATAAATTACAAAAAATAAAATAATAAATCACAGAAAAATAAATATTTAGTTATATTTTACTTAGTTTTTATTCATGCTCTCATTAAAATTAAAATTCATGAAGAACCTATGGTGCTTTATACCTGTGAATGCTAATTTAACCATTCAGCTGGCTAAGTATGGTGTCAAATTCCTCATTTTGGATATTCTCTTCACAAATGTAAGATTCTGTCCTTAAGAGTCCTTAAAGACTTTTATCAAAAGCAGAGATCAGCTTCTCAGCTGGTGTTTTTCCATGGACTAACATTAACTCCCCCAGTCACACCCCACCCAACCCCAAGTATTCACATCATTGTTTAAAGGCCCAATTTAATAATGAGATTACTAGCCTCGACCTTTTAAAAAGCTTTGAACTAAGTGCAGCAACTTTTGAGCTATAAACTAATTCCCAAAGATCTTGCCCAATAAAGGAGATGTCTGTTCATGGCTTCTGAATAAACTTGTATCACAAATAGATCTTTTTAACAGATACTGTATGCTCAACATTTCACTTGAAAGTTCTCTGAAATAGGCGCTAAACAGAGTGATCAGTAAGATACCTCTTGTCTGCTAAACTGCAAGGAGATTTACTCGTGAAAAAATGCTTCTTAATTATATATATCATGGGTGTTAGCCAATCTTACTACAACAAAATGAATGTATATGACAATATTATTGACTTTTCTTTCAGGAAGATCATGCTAAATGCTTAGTGTAAGGCCCTTGTCCTTAGATTCCTATGGATTTGACAGGATTTTCAATGATTTTTCAGTAGCTGGCTTGTTAGGAGGTACAGAGCAATATAGATGAACATAACTGTATGTCTACTTAATAGAATTTTTCGAACCTAAGATCTGTATGGAGTACATTATAGACAAAGTACCAAAGAGGGGAAAAGAATGACTATAAGTGTCTAATTTGTCTCCTATTTACATCAGTGACACTCCTGATGGAGCGGGTCCTTTTATGCAGGTTGCATTAAGATTAAAGTGGTTTGTTTTGTTTTGTTTTACAGACCAGAACTTAACTTACTTACTTTAAAATCCAAATAAAATTGTATCTTTTATCTAATACATTCTGTAAAACATGACTACAGAATTTTTATCATCTTATGCTTCCTACTTAGTTTTATTGTAATAAGTCAAATGAAACTGGCATAAAAACAGTTATAAATTTCTAGACAGAATCAAGAAGAAACATATCAATGGGATATGGAAGGAATCAAGTGGGTTTTGTATGTAATTTTCTTAAATTTACAAAATATAAATATACTTTAAAAACAAACTCAATTCAGCATCAGAACAAAACAGACTCCTTAAATGACTTCATCATTGTAAAATAATGTTCTGAAGAAGCCATAGATGTCATACAAACTGTTCCTCTGGGTTTTATTTGCATTCTAATTGAGAAATTTTGATGAAAAATATATTTATCTGAATTTTCTGATTTTTTTTATCGAGTATCCTTTATTAAAAACTATTATGTGACAGGAAAAATTTCATTGAACTTTAAAACTAATGTATTTTGAAACTGCTGCATTCATGTTGTTTTCGAGTGAAAAAAGAGACTTACGAAAAGAGGAGGATATGGAAGAAAATGTGTTGGAATGTGAATACTGTCAGTTGTGGAAAGAAAAGGAAGTAAATTCTTATTGAAAATTGATCATAGATTCTTATTCATTTGGGGAGGAGAAAAAGGTTTGTCTTTAAGAAATGTTCATTTAGGTATGTAGTTTCATGAAAATCTTAAAAATGTCCATATAGTTCTCTATTAAACACAAATGGGTCTACATCTTTAAAAAAAAAAAAACATGGCAAGAGCTATGGAAAAGCTACATGCCTGATTGTCTCTTTATATGTTTACCTCATTTTCAGTCCTATGTTGTGACCTTTCTGTGGGTTATCTTTTTGCTCCAGATGTGCAGAGTACCATATGGTCTTGCTCCCTCTAGGGTTCCAGAATGGTTCTCTCTCCAATGTGAGATCAAGCACTTTCCCCATACTTATTTACATCTCCAATATGAAAAGGACAAGACAACACAATAAATGCAAACAGGCATAAATGAATTAATGAATAGTATTCTAAAATTATTTGTTACAAGGGATGAACTCACAATAGAAATTTTAGAATCTAATTTGTCCTGCTCATTCTGGCAAAAATCAATACTTCCTGGAAAATTTTCAGTGTAAAACAAACCAAAAAAACGGGCAAAATTAGGCATTCATTGAGCAGACTGATCTTTGATGTTTGCTAGATATTTATTTTTAATTCATGTCCAAAAAGACAGATCCTTTTTACAGTTTCTTCCTGTTATAGCTTTCTTTCCTTAAATGAACTCTGAATTTTTCAAATTCGCATAACTACAAGCAGTAAAATCTTAAGGAAAATTCCATATCTAAAAAAAATCAAAGCATAAAATATGGAAGAATTGAGAAGATGGAAACAATTTCCAATGTTGTTTGTAGGAATTGGTTCAACAACATGAGCCAAACTAAACTTCCAAATTAAAATAATATTACGATTATGTAAGTTATTATGATTCAACAAACCTCTGAATTATCTCAGCCTTCCCAAAACTAAATGTGGCTTGAAGCTACTCTGTATTCACTAACTGATACATATCAATAGAATAAATCTGCACAATACCAAGCAGTTTGACTGTCTGCAAGCTTTTTTTTTTTTTTTTTTTTTTTTTTTTTTTTTTTTTTTTTTTTGGCCAGTCTAAATTCAATCTCTGCCCAGGCACTCTATAAATCCTGCTGTCTTCCAAGGCATGCCATAGAAGCAGGTAATATCACAGAAGACAAGAACACGGTAACTTCTTTCCTTCCTCAGTCCGTTCTGCCTGGTGGATATCAGTCCCACGATGACAGCACAAAAACAGGTAGGATGCATAGGGGAGGGCAGCCAGCGAGAGCACGTGGAAGTCCCCAGGAGTCAATTCCACCCTATAGATTCCAGAGGAGTTTGCCCCAAGGAAATACTAGATGACAGAACTGTTATAAAAGCATTTTGCAATTTTCCTGGAGTTAAACAGTATGGAGAACTGAAAAATTTGATCACAAGCCTTCTCCAGTCCAGCCATATGAGATACAGATACAGCAGAAATGTAGCGCCATATTTTCTGCCTAGAGTGTTGAAGGAGATTTCAGACTCACCAAGTCCATCATCTGGCTCAAAATACTGTCACTCCTTGATTTTGGTGGTGCTGCTACTGACTTCTAATTTCCTTTTCATGAACGAGTAAAAAGCTACCTATTAAATTATTTCTCAAATATAATATGAAAAAGTCATTCAGAAAAAGAAAATATAATATTCTTTTCTATATGTCCACTGAGAGACTTCAGGAGCAGGAAGTCAATTCACAGGAAGCTGTAACTATACACTTTACTAAATTCTGGAAGAAAGAATCCTGTGAGTCATTCAAAAACACGTGCTGGAAAGCACCTAAGCAAAAACAAAAACAAAAAAACAAAAAAACCCAAACACATGCACAAAAAAACAACCAAACACGATGAGCGGATTAAATAAAATTCAGTTAAAGAGGTTGATGAGCATGACACAATTTCCTAAAGAATTTCTTCACCTTCAGTAGAGTCAAGAGAGTTTAGTGGGTTACTGTTTATATATATTTTATGTGATAAAAAAAATATAAAGAAAGGATACTACATCTCACTATGGCAGCTTGGTAAAATAAGAACAATAAATGAAATGAAACAAAAAATAAAATATGAAGCTATGGTGGGAAAGATTTTAATAGAAATGGACAATCTATAAACATCCAGGATCATTTTTCAAGTTATAAATTTATGATCCAAATTTTTGGCCATAGTGAAAATATAGAGAAAGTGAGTCATAAATTGGGCACAAGTCTCATAAATCTTATTTTTGTTTTGTCTTCATTTTTGAGAGTCTTGCCTTTAGTTTGGCTTATGTCAATTGAATGTACAAAGTAGGTGCAACCTGCTTTAGTACAGTTAAGGGAAAAGGAATATCTTGTAATTTCTTTTTTAATGGTCAGAACATATGAAATTAATATTACACAAGAGCAGATTTTAAAATATTATTCAAATCTTAAAATATATAGCAGTTTAATTATTTAACATATAATTGGAATTGCATTAGATCTATTTAGATGTTTATAAAAGTGATACAGAATTGTTCAGACGAGGTTTGGAGATGGTTTATCAAAACCCAAGCAGCCCATCAGACTGCTTCAGTACCTGCAGTGTCTTTGTTGAAAATATTGTCCTGCAGACATGGTTTTCCACTCTATATTTGCAGTAGATGTGATTGTCAGTTGTGCTTATAAGACTTACAGCATTCAGTGTACCACGTTATATACTGAGATTTGAAAATGACCTCACCAGGTGACAGTATACTTTCTCACAGAAAGATTTTTTTTACTTTCAATGATTTTAATGCTAATTGTTAGCATATTTATTTACTATCAGGATAGAATAGGGCTCTGTCTATCCATTCTCAAGAAACAATAGCATTTCTGAAGCCAGGTAAGGAAAGTCAATATTCACTGAATAAAGTGCTAAAGTACCTCAAGTATTAGATTGCAGGGATTACAGGAAATCTCTGGGACAGAAGAGAAGGTATAGGAAAAAAAATCAAAAGCCAAGGAGAAAGGGGAGACAGGTTCCCAGCTTAAGGTTGAACTCAGGAAATGTAATGCTGAGAGGTAAAGTTTTGCATGAAACCAAAACCCATCTGTGAAAACCACATGAACTGGCTTACAGCCTTTCAGCTTCATGAAATCCATGGAGAAGCTATTGAACATATCAAAACTACAGGGAGTTTTATTTATTTATTTATTTATTTTCTGCACATCTGTCCCTAAACCTGTAAATAAAGTGGTTCATCTTTGGATTGCAGCATGCGTTATTCCTTTGACCTTCCCCCACTCCTTGTGCTAAGAGTGATTCATAAACATGGTCTTCCTAGTGGAGAAGGATCTTATAAAGCAACTAGTTTTACACTACTAGCTATTTTGCAGTGCTGGCCTTGTACTTTTCAATACAGAGCTATCTCCTTTCTTCTAAGTCACACAAGACTGCTTAGGTATTAGTAATGCTGGGTGAGATAACTCTTCATGACAAACACTGGCCTTAGTTTTACTTCTACTCTGCTTTTATCTGTCCGGTCCAGGTTTGTAATTTGAACAAAAACAAAAGATGCACCTCTGATGCTCAGGATCAAACTTAGATGGAGGGTCTTCCCCTATATACAGTGGTAGTCAGTACTATTTGCTGTTCTCCTTTTCTTTTCATCTCAGTTGCAGAATAAAAATGCAGTGACTGGTTTTGCAATTGCCAGAAAGACAGAAATTTGTTCATGAAGCATGTGGTCAATTCCTGAGAGCAGCAACCACACAAAATCATTATCAGTTTACAATGGTCAATTCACAGAAAGGGGTACACATAGCACAAAGTTGCACCAGTCTATAAAATGTTTTCTTTTTTTTTTTCCCTTTTTCTTTTCCCCTCCCTCTTTCCACACCCACAGTGTTTCCTGCCTATTACCTACTGGCTTACTATAACCAATAGCACTTGTATAATCTCAAGAAGCTCTGGAAGACACCACAAAAAACGTACAACGATCACATTGTTACTTTAATTACTGCAGTGTGAATATGTCCGTGATTTGGTGCAGCTTCTTTTTTTCCCAGTAGGCTCTAGCATATTCACTGTATTTCCAAAAGACCTCTGATCTCACCTAGTGCCTGAACAAGGGACAGATTTTCCAAATGACTAAGTATATTAGGTGTTGTTCTATTTCGATATTATGTCCTCATCTGTAGTTTATATGTAGTCTGTATTCTATGAATCTCTAGCCTAAAAATAGTTTTTTAGCAAATCTGTCCCTAAATGTACAGGTAAGAATATATAACAAATAGGGGAACCTGTTAAAGAAAAAAATATTATTTTTGTTTCATTGAAGATCCCTTCGGCTCCTTTGTATCTTTGGACTTGTTCTCTGATTAATAGGAAACAAAATGTGTATATATGTTGCCCCCTAAATGTTTCTGAAGCTGTGGATAGATGAGAGGTTTAGATTTTAAAGTTTCATACATAATCATAGGATGTAATCTATATCTACCTAATAATAGCAGAGAGTAAATCCACACAACTAATTTAAAGAAGTCCTTGTTCAGTTCCCATAAATATTCAAAAGAAAGCAGAGGAAAAATCAGAGCACTCCCATGGGGTCTGGGATGCTTTTTGGGCCAGGAAAATATCATCCAGAACTGACTCAACATCATTCCCTTATGTCTATAAAAACAAGTACCCATTAGTTTGTGCAAGACTGCTCTAAACAGATGGCCTTTTACATTATCCATTATTTTTACTGCACTTAGGTTAAATTCTGGTTGCGTATGCAGCCCACATACATAGACTATGTACTGGGGGCTCTGTAGGGGTTGCTAAAAGAGTTCCTCTCTCACAGGCCGAGAAAATTAATGATAGTAAAATTGCTTCAGAAGGTGTCCTACATTTTTTTTTTCCTACATACAGCAAATCCAGTCACCTCCTGCTCTCTATCCTGAAATCTCCATCCTTGACAAGATACACTCCATGGTACAATAATATTTATGAAACAATTGTTTCATTAGTAGTGAATTTTTTAAAATATTTGTACCATCAATTTGAAGGGGATTCTCTTTATTTCCTGTGTTCCTTGCGTGGTTGACTGGAAATCGAGCCTGGAAACAGGAAGTTCTGTTTTATAAGTTTATGGAGGTGAGAGGCTATCAATCCAAATTAGAGGTCCTTTAAGAGGCTTTGCCAATATTTATTTTCTGTGTGCTTTTGAAATTTGTGGATTATACTATCAGCTTGTATAAAGTAGTAAATTTCCCTTGAAGTTAAAAGAGCTAGTCTGATTGACAGCAGCTGAGAATCTGGCTTGAGCCTTTAAAAAATCACTGTGATTAAAGGTTGATATAATTTTTCTTAAGTAGTATGCTGCCCAAAATGGCAAATGAAACAAAACCTTTAAAGGATGGGACGGTCTCAGGTATGCACCTTCAGGGTGACTGGGAGCCACAACAGGTTGAAGTTTCCTCCAGATGTTGGTAAATTTAGATGTTTGTTTTTTTCCAAAGCTGTGACCCTTAAACCTAAGAATCAAGAAAGTCTTATCATTATGTTTGTTCCAGCAAAAATAAATCAAGGGATCATCTGCAAGCATAAAGCACAGAGAGCAAACCAAAGTCAAGGAGAGTGTAAATCCAACTCCAACAGATTCAGGAGTGTGAAGATTAAGACCAGCTTGCATGAGGGAAGGATGAAAACGCCAGGCTCAGGGAAAGTCTTGGGCAAGGAGGTCTCTTGCAATATATCTTCTCCGCTGTCTGCACTTCTTTCAGCAAAATAAATTCTGTCTTGTTTGAAGGATGTTCCTGTGCCATGGTGTACTGACTCTGCTCATGGAAGCAGGAGGTGTCAGCGGGCTTGACAAGTAAAAGAGACGGTAACCAGGGGTAACCTTACTGGATCACAGCATAACACCTCCCAAAAGATGTGAAGGGATGGAACAGCTGTTAAAAAGCGTGTGGTGGAAATGGAGAAAGATCTGAGAAGACTGAAGTCTGCTCGTGGGACTATTAACAGTCCTATTCAGGCTGTTTAAAGTGAAATAAGAGACAGTCTTTCTTTATAGGATAGGGAAGCAAATGGTCTGCCTCCAAGAGAGGTATTTTGAATAATCTATATGCCTCTTTGTTAGTCTTTTCTCCCCTCTGAATAATCTCCCATTGTTTTCAAGGTTCTATAATTTATGCCACTTCCTCAAACATTTCTCACCATGAATGCCTCACTTCCTTTGTTCCATACTCAGCTCTTCCAGGGAAACCAGACAAAGAGCATTTTCTTACATCAGTTCATTCATCACACTCAGAGCTCTCTGTCTTGTTGAAAAAGCTAATGTAGAAAAGATTTGCTTTTCGCAGAGTATTAGCTCATCTCATGGTAGTCCAAGGCGTCCTTCTTTATCATTCAACCTTGTGTGTCAGGCCTTCAGCTGATGCAAATTGGCATGAGTATATTGATCGAAGGCTTCACGTCTGAAGAGGGCTGGCAGTAATCTGAAGTAGGAAAACTGGTCATCACTTACTTTCATCGGACTCTCCCATATTGGAAAGGACATGTTCCCAGGAAAGTTTCGGGGGCTCCTGTCTGTGGATATGGGGGACACTCCTCTTTAGATCTAGGTAAAGGTCAGAGCTGTCTAGAGGCATATTGTGAGACTGCAATTTTGTAGTTGTTGCTTTCTCTCTCTTTTTTTTTTTTTAATGCAGAATAATAAGGAAATATGACTGTAACATAAAATCATGAATGTTTTTGTTAAGTATCCATGGATTGCCTCTGCCTAAGGAATGAGAAACAGCAACAAATCCCAGCAGGAAATTTCCAGGGCCTGCAGCTGCTTTTTGAGGAAACTAGGGGTGGCTTAGTAGGAGACGCAAGAAGC
>JAWLRI010000963.1:3302670-3343323 GCA_034781795.1 Crypturellus tataupa | reverse complement strand
CAGTAGTAGCAAGTAGTAGCAAGCAAAAAATAACTGAATGGAAATCAGGAAATCACTGAATATGTTTTATATAACATGCCTAACACCTGACCTAGTGGCAAAAGTGCAGATTTTTAACAGCAAGCCACCAAATCCTCCTATTCAGTAATATTAAGAAAAAAAGCAAAGTGATCTAAATTATCTCATAACTTTTGCTAGGAAAGTGAGAAGGTCTCAGAGCATTTGACAAAACCATTTGCTGGATCAGTTATAGCTGTGCCAGGGTAGGACTATCACCTCCACAGCAGCAAGCACTAAATCAGCTCACACAATGTAGCTCTTTGTGTGAAGAACTGGGCTAAATCCAAACCCTGAGACTAAGTACTTTTGCATAAAGTGATTGCTCTGTTTCTGTGCTTAGCACAGCCTGCAGCCCAGAAGGTCTTGGAGTCATTCTCACACAATGAAAGAAATGCTTATTCAGAAGACATGATCTTTCACTAGAAAACAAAACGAAAAGCAAAGTAAAACAAAACAAACAACAAAAAAAAATCAACAAGAAACAGATGGACTTTTAACAGATACACATGGAATGAAGACTGAACTGACTACAGGGAGATTTATTTAGCAAGCGTTTCCAACTTATGTTTGGGATGTGCAGTAGCAGCAGTTCATGACTGTACAGAGCCAACTTGCTATTTACATCAGGTATAAACAAGCCTAAGCGAATAATTAAACAACTAAGTACTTGTATTGCAAAATGTAGGTTAAGATTGGATGGCTTTTTGACATAGCTCTTCTTGTTTCTCAAGCATGTTTACAAACTACTGCACTGAACATGATTAGTATTAACATAAGTTCTGAGGAGCCTCTCAATCGTTGGAAGTAATTCTCAAAATATACATGAGCAGATCTAACACAGCTTGGATATTTTGCATCTTTTTCTTGCATTTATTTATTCTCAGGTTATGTTCCTAATAAGGATTCCTTTTTCATAAGGAGCATTCATTCACAGATAACTGTAAACTCACCACACAGTCTGCTAAATACTATATAAAAAACAACAGAGAAGCAGTAATTGGCTGTAGCAGCCACTGTAAATAAAGATTTCAAAGGTGATCAGTGCTGGTGTTAATTACAGGACTTCTATTCCACTGAAATAAGTGAGAATTGAACAGTTCAATGGGAATTCAATTTGATTGAACAACTGAACTTATTACTAAACAGTCAGCCTGTGCTGACATTGATATTTTATTTTAATGTTTTTCCATTATATGAATAAGCAGTTGGCCAGATTATCACAGTTCTCAATCAACAACTTCACCATTAGCCTTCAGACATTGAGATAATTATGTAGGAACCAACATGAATGGGAAGGTATGTGAGTATCATGACTGAACATTTTGTTTGCCTGTTCTTTACTTTCCTTATAATTTTGTGTGCATTATGATATCAGGCTGGTCTGATTGGAGGCTTTTGGGTACTGCTAGAGAAAGTACTTTATAAAGTGCTTGGGCAGATTTGTTCATGTAGGTACCTGTGTCCTGGCAACAATGCTGAGAAGAACAAGACATTTAACATAGATCACTGAACAAGTGATGGCAAATTTCAGGTGCCATATTAACTTGGAGCAGGAATCTTGGTTTATTTTGTACAGTCCCTAATGCATGACAAGGGCTTCCCATTTAACAATAATAATCAACAATTACAATATTTTAAAAAATATTTTAATAATTTATTCCAGGCAGCAAAGCCAGGCTAAAGCTAAGGCTGACAGTATGACTTCTTTTCTGCTATGTGTAATGTATGTCTTTACATAATCATAAACAATTTTCTGAATAATAAAGTATGGTATCATCTAGGTATTATAGGTATAGGTATTTCTAATGCCTAAAGCTCTTTAAGGTGCATGTAGTGCACTAAATGAAACAAAACTGTTCAAGCTTTCCATTCCCTGTGTAGTTCCCTAGAGTTCCACAGATGCTATAAAAAGCATTAAGACATTAAATATGGGCTAATGACATTACAGCATTTCATAGAGTAGTTATATACATTTCTAAATAGAATATTCCACTGCATGAATAATCTTTGCAACTTCCAAATATTTACAGTTCTAAATCTGACCCTTTCTCTGACTACAGAAACTGCAGCAAGTAAACTTTCCCTTGTGTATTTGCAGGAAGTTGGGTTGTCTGCATCTTAAGCCAAATTTAAACATACTTCAAAAGCAATTGTTACATAGAACATACTGTTTATGTAAATTGATTACATCTCTGCCATATGAAGTAAAGTGCGGATGTAGGAATATAATAAAAAAAAGAAAAAATATTTTTGTGCTTTTAGATTATTTTATATTCCATACATAGCTGAAGTTTGACATTTACATAATACTTGAAAATGAGTGTATCTTAGACTTACACAAACTTATACACAAGTTACGCTAACCTGTGTTAGGCTTATTCTAAGCAATACTTTACTTATAACTTCTAGATCAGACATTCCCCTATAGAGAAATCAGACACAGAGAAGTCTGTAAATGATTTAAAATTGCCCATAATCCACAAAGTTTAGGATTTTATTTCTTAGTTTCCTTAGTTTATGTCAAGCTAGTAGTATAAGCTATTGCTAGCATTAAGTGTGGATCCCCAAATTCCCTAAAAGTAAGGATCTTCATGGAGATACCAAAATAGTGAAAAAGGACTGCTAAAGATTTAGCTGAGTATGTCCCCAGCATTCATGTTAACTCAGTTTACAAAATTAACTCCTTCAGAGGGGAATGATGCTGAGGATAGCAGAGAATGGCTCAATTAATGATTATAAGAAAGTTCATTAGGGGAGAAAACTATACTTGACATATGTCTGCTCCCTTTTTAAATGCTTCTTTTGCCCTCCTTTGGAAAGATTCCTCATGGATAGAGCATGTCATGGGAAATATCGCAGGAAAAGCTTCAGATGTATTCTTCCCTGCTTCACACATGCTTTAAGGGTCTGCTACAACTAATGGTTTTACACTCCTTGATATCTTGGCCATTTTTAAATTTTAACTGGCAGATCTGAAAGTACTGAAACAGTTACATACATATTTATATATACGTATATGTATGTACTATTTTTTTTTTTTTTTTTTTTTTTTTTTCCTCAGAAGATTACTATTTTTCTTGTTGGCCACTTGCAGGTCCTTTCTGGGGAACAGGTCAGCTTTATGATTAGTATGAAGCTTTACTTTCTTATTGATTAGCCATTGCTTTTTTTAATTCCAAAATTTTGTAATTGTTTTTTTCAGCACTTAAAAGCTGATTTGGGTATATATTTTTTCACTATGCATAGTGCTCTAATACTGTGAATTACCACTCAGCGCATGGCTGCTTCTGATGGTATGCAGCTCTCACTCAGTAAATGATTAAAAGTATCTGCTCGTTACCTTTTATTACATATAGTTCATATACACAGAGAATTTCTCAACAGGCAGAAGTCAGCTGGAAGATTTAGGTTATGGAAGGGTGAATCATTCAGTGCGTCAAAGCAGTAGGCCTACAAACTTTTGCAGAAGCAGATATCAGGTAAGTGAAACTCACCTCTCTTTCTTGTTGCTTTAGTATTAATAACGGTGTTACTCAAACCAAGTGTTTACCTGTGCAGAACCTAAGCATTCACCTCTGTTCCTACCAAACCTTAACAAGGATGGCCTGGCACCGCTGGACCACCCTTGGCTTCTTGTACAGAAGCTCCTGGCAAATGAGGTGCACCTCACAGCTGAGAGAGGACAGAAAGCAAAGCCACACAGAAGAAAAAAGACATCAAGAACAAAAGAGACAAAAACAAGGAAGAGAATAAATAGCCAGAAATTTGGCGACAGCCATGTATTTTTGGTTTGTTCCCTTTAAGGAAAGATGCTGTAAGTCTATCCCAAATGTTCAAGTGACTTCGAGACCAATCACAGCCAAAAGTCTACTGACACTCTTGGTCTAAATTTTGAGAAATGGCTAATGACAGTATTGTAGAACCTATAGAAAACTTCTTTCACTGACTCTCTCCCCACACCTAAAAAAAAAAAAAAAAAAAAAAAAAAAAAAAAAAAAAAAAAAAAAAACTTACCAATCAAAGAAGTCCTGTCTCCCTCATCAAGACATAGATTCCACAGCCAGAACTTAAAAGCTTACTCTTAGTTTTATGAGATACGAAAGAATCAATAAAATTTAAAAGCAAACAAACAAACAAAAAAAAGCAACAACAAATGTAACTAGGAATAGTTTGTCCCCAGCAAATGTTAACTAGGACTAGCAAGAGCTGGACTGAATAAAATAGTGGCTTTTTTACTGTCACTTTCTGACACAGAGTTGTGGATTAAAATGAGAAAGTAATCTGTTTCCCAGTATCCTGGTAAGAACTTGAACAAATAGCTAAAAATTTATTCATAAAACTCCCAATGTAATTAATGGAAGCTGTGTGCCTAAATTGCCTTTTCAGCTTTTAAAGCCTCAGTCTAGCCTCCTGCTAGGTCCCAAGCCTCCTGCTAGATCCTACAACATATTTCCAGTGTTTAGAACAGTAAACATTGTACAGAGATAAGACACACAATCCAAGAATAAAGGCCGTCAAGTGTGCTCTATGTAAATTAATTTTATTCAAAAGAGATTAAAAAACCTAACAAAGCTTGCCTAACTACATGAGGTAGTACATGTAGCAAAACAGAAGGCAGAATATAGTACTCTGAAATATGAAGAATATCAATAAGTTTACATGTTGGAAAGAAATTAAATTCAACAACAGAAACAAAAATACCAAAAATAGTCTTACAGCTTTTCAGTCTTAAAGCACAATACACTTTTCATAGAAAGAAACATCGTATCAGCATTACATGTTCTTCATATACCATAATATGGTAAAATTAACGCACAAGGCTGTTCACCATAAATGCATTTAAAAAAATACGGTGAAGCAACAAATGACTTGATCATCGCTGGGCTCCGTACCACTATACTTCCTGGCCTGCAGGAGTATTTGCCAGGTGCTGAGGAGCAAGGCTTGCCTTCGTTACCTTCTTCTTTAACATTGACCCTCATAGCCAAGTATAGCACACAGACACCATGTACACTTCAAGGCCTCCAACTTGCAAACTTTCAGGTATGTGTACAACGCTATGCTTTTGCTGAAGCCCATTTAAGCAGAGTGGATCATATGGTCAAAGTAAAGCAGAGATTGTAGAACTGGTAGCTCAGTCCTTAATTTCAGTTTGCTCCACTTTCCAATATGAAGAAATTACCTTTTAAACTCAGATTTTCAAAGATTAATCTCTCTTTCCCTGGTTAGGTGAATATGTGAAAAACTGGGCCTTAATGTATTGGTTATTTGAACTAAAAAGCTTAGCAGCACCCAATAAACATTTTATTACTAATATATTTCAGAAATAATAAAAAATGAATGGCCCATTCTCTGAGAAATATTTCTGCAGAACACATGCTAATATGACCCAGGACGCGATTAGTATGAAATTGAAAACGGTCTAACTCTTCATTTATTTTTACATGGCTACTGCTACCATAAATCATCAAAAAGTAAATATATATATTTTTTTTTACTTTAAGGCATGATTTATTATATTGAATTATTGGGATGGCTTCTTTTATGTACATTGGAAATAAAAACTCAGGCCTTCCCATGGTATACTTTTACAGTTATTGTTAGTGGCATATATAAAGCACCATACAATAATATGTTCAGATGAAGAAAATAAAGAATATTTATGAACTTTGAAATTAATCATATAAGAGTAACTGCTAAGAAAATATAGCAATATTTAACACAGGATTCAAAATATTGTTATATATCATTATAAATTTTCAAATTATTTTTCTCCCATGTTTACTTTTACAGATTTTTTTTTTAATAAGATATATATGCATTTAAGCTTTTTGGTGGAAAGCAGTCTGTATCTTCTGTACATAATGTTACACTTTTATACAAATTTTAGGAATTAAAGGAATGACCTTTTTTATTCGTTTTCTTGCGCTCTGGTTTTCCTTGCCTGTTCAACACTTTATTCACGGGACTCACACAACAGCAAATACTCTGAAAGCCTTGCTTCCTGGAGGATTCTGTAAACTGAAAGGCAAAAATATTCCTGGTGTTATTTTTAAGACTGCAACACTGAAATGATAATTCTTCTGAATGGTAAATACAATGCTAGAGTTCTGTGACACTTTCCTTGAGATTACTCATAACTTTACCTAAGAAGCTTTAAAAATATTTAGCAAACAAAAACTAAATTTTTATCTGCGAAGAGGGACTCTAGTTGAAATAATAAAGCTCTATTGGAGAAAAAAAGTCAAACAAACACTGAAAGAGATTATAGGAAGAAAAAGAGAAAAGCATACAACACATACATCTTTCTTTGAGCATTTTAATAACTACATCCAGACCTAACCTTCAGACCTAACAGACTGCTTGTGCAACATGTTACATATATGCTGAATGAAAGAGTTCCAAAAGAGATCTAAAAGACTTTACAAGATCAAAGGCAATTCATTTATAATACTGATAAGTTGCTACACTGATAAATATCTATCTTCAAAACAAAAAGGAAAAGCATGTGCAATGAAGAAAAAGGGCAATACTCCCTGTTACCAAAAATATGAAAACAAAGCAAAACACCTCTATCCTTTCCCCACTAACAAGTTATCTAAAGAAACTTTTGGAGGCTTTATCCCCACACAAATTTCTTGGAAAGGCTACAGCTTAAAAGGCTGCAGTTATTAAACGCTTTAGCCACACATGATTTTTTTCAAGGTCACCTCTCTTTCTTCTAATAGGACCTCAATTAAGACCTCATTCAGGTCTTAATTTAATCCGCAACATGCAGCCATGTGTTATCCTCATAGTACCTACTAAGAAACTGAGTAGAATTTCAGTGAATTTCAACAGCACCTCTATGTGTTTTCAACCCCAACTAATGTGCCTGGAACCAGGTACAAGCACCTGTCTATTGCAGATACTCCAACTCAGACAAAAGATATCACTAACACTAATGAAAAAAAAAAAAAAAAAAAAAAAAAGAAAGAAAGAAAAAGGAATCCAAGTAAAGCAAAGGCAATTTTCTTACCAAATATTTTGGTAGTTGCGACAGAATCAGCAAAATAAACAAAGGGGTTATTTAATTTCATAAGCAGCTTTTTAGAGTAATGATTTACAAGCTTAGAGGAGACAGGCTGCTCCGGTACCACCCTTCTCACTGCAGCTGTTACACAAGCGCTCTGCAAATCACCCATGTGGCCTGCTTGTTTGGTTTCTAGCGCTGCTCAGCTACGGCCCGACATCATGCAAGACCCTGTAAAGATGGCAATCTTATTGCCATGCAGGGTAAACAGTAAATGAGCTTTTAAAATGAGCTCTGTACCTTTCTGAAAATATCCCGTTTTGAAAGGAAGCAATGTACACCTTCCGTTTGTCCACTGGCATAACGTCAACATAACCACCTTGGTTGCGGACGACACCAGCATGTACTGCTGCCCGGCAGATACTGGACATCTAAGAAAGAATGACAACAGATTTAGTTTACGTTCAACCTTTTATTTATTTATTTTCAAAACTGGCTAGTAGAAAATGAATAGAGATGTTTAATTCAGATTCTAGAAACTTTACACAATCATAAATATATTATTCTTTGTGGTATTTAAATTCATTTCATAGACTAATCTATAAGAAATTCAGCAACTACCTCTTCAAAGACCTTTTCAAACATTTATTTCAAGCTATTTGATTTTAAGTACCAAGAGAACTTTCAAGCTTTTGAGCCTTTCAAATAAAAGGCTCTATCAACATTCACTTCTTCGATGGGAGAGACACAGCCAAAGATAAACCCCAGTTCCATCAATCTCAGCTGTACAGATCAGGAAATACAGTTTATTCTTCACTGAGAGCCAAGCAATAGAGCAGCAAAGGTGCACTGAAATCATGCTTATTTCTGTAAGATGTCCTTCCCCAAAGTGAGTTCTCTCCCACCCTACAGAGATACTTTATTGCAGGATAGGCTGCAGTAATTCCATCTCCATTCAAAAAAAGACCCTCAAACAGCAGTGAAATAATCCATATTTGAAGTGAGTATCAATACTTTAGCTAGACACAGGCAAATACTAAAAGATAACTAGGCTAAAGGTATAAATGCGAGCATCAAACAGAAGATAGAGGTCTAAAATCATTCTTTAGCTGTGAGAGCTGATTAATGACAGACTAAAAACTTTATTCCCTCACTCCGAGTTAAGGAGCTAGAGTCAGAGGAGGTTAAGAGTCTCCAGTTGGTTTGAAACAGCTTTTATCATTTCAGGGCTAATTCCACAAATTTACATGGGCCAAGTTCTCTGTAGGGTCACCAGGAGTTTCACCTGAATAAAACCTGCCTTCTCCAGCCATTCATTTCTCCTGAAACTACATAGTATAAATAATATGAACAGAAGAATAGCTCTGTGACAAGCTCAGTAATAGTGATGATTTAAATAGCCGATTCAAACTTGTGACCCTCCACCACTCTTTCAGTATGTTAAAACTTGCTGAAAAAAAAACGAAAATTCATAGATCCTGCAGAATGTAGGTCCCACTCTGTTTCAGTATACAGCCCTGCAAATGTAGTTCCAGCTGCAGTGAATCTCCACTTATAACTAAAGTGGGGAAAAAAAGAAGTCTTCACTGCAATAGGCCTCTTCTCAACCAGCCTTAAAACTTCGCCAGTAAAAATATCAATAGCTGGTCACATAGACCACTATTTAAACAGGAGTTGCATTTCGTCCAGTTATAATTGGAATAATTTATATCTGTAACTAACTATTTTGTAATCTCAATGCTATATAAAATCAGGAATTCAAAATAGCAATTATTTTCCTCCTCTTATTGCAACCACAAAAGTTGTCAATTTTACTGTTCCTTTTACATAGTCTGTTTTAATGTTACTGTATTTCACAGAGTAAAAATTTGAAAATGTTTACGCAAAGACTCCTTAGCAAAGCCCCTTTTGAGTTCTTCCCTTTGCACTGCTGGCTGCAGGTTTTGAACATGCCAGAAGGGATGAAGTTTATGCTCCTCAATGCTTGTCTTGTTCCCAAGGCTGCAAGACTTCTGCTATATTCTTAACACCAGGAGTCTCTTTATTTTTAGGGTAATTTTTATAGTTTTATGTATTCATATAACGAGAGAACCTAAAGACCAGACTTTGCATAATTTTAAATATGCAACAAAAAAAAGATAGCCTCTGTAACACATGATCTACAGCCTGAGAAACAAAAGAGAAACAAAAGATTAATATATTTACAAGCAGTGAAGAACCAGAAGACCACTATTAATTCCTATAGTATGGCAGAAATTCAGTTTTGCACTGAATTTGGAGATATATATTAAAAAGAAAAAAGGCTAAAGTAACAACCCAGTAGAAGAAGGGTCACAGACAAAAGACCTGTCTTATGTTAGGCATTATTTTTGATAACTTTCTAAATTACTTAAACCTCCAAAGTATGGTGATCAAGTTACTGTGCAACATCATAAAGCTAAATGCAGTCACAGGGGAATGGGACTGACAAGATAAATTCAGAAATTATCTTCAGATGAAAAATAAACCAGCATTCTGATGCTGTTTTGTGGATAAGCATGGAGCACAAGTATAAGTTAATTAAAAACTATTTAAATAATAATTGCATGCACACAGATTAATAAACGTATGCAGTTTTACTAATATGAATGAAGTTTTACAAATATGAAGGTACATTAATATAGTTTTCTGGAGAAAGTATTATCTATTTTGAGTTTTCATAAACTTTCTGGTCTTGGAGTTCTTTGTCTAACTGGAATCAGAATGTACTAAAAGTTCCTGCTCTTAAGGATTTTAAAGCATCCTGGTCACATTCCCCTGAATTAAAATGTTTGTCTCTCCTAAATTTGAGCATAGAATTGCTAAGTTATTTTTATGTTAGCAGTCTTATAACAGTCTCTGAAAGTCTATCAGGGATTTGTGTTTGCTTCTTTAATTTTCATGAAGGATACATAAAGCATTAGTTTTTAAGTTAACGTAAACATTTCATACAGAATTATATGACCTTGCTTTATTGTTGTGCTGTGAACCCTCTGAAATTTGTTAGTATTTAACAGGTCATAGCATCTGAATACCAAGCTGCTTAATTATCTTCCTTCTTCAGCTACTCAGCAAAATACCAAATATCTACCCAGCATAGCATATCTGCAAAGGCATTTTAAACGCAAGCCTCTCTCTTCGCCAGTATGACTACACTATAGAACTACTTGATACTTTTGCTTCATTCACAGTGTTTAAATTTTACTGCAGCAGAGATTTATGAATTAGGAAAATGCTTCCATATATAGTTATTAAAACAAAAAATAGTATGGTCAAAATCCTCAGACAGTATGAACTTCATCTAATTCTATAGACAGGACTAGTACAGATCAGCTTGTCTCCTAACAAGAGGTTCAATATTTGATGAATTGCTCAGTCCCCATAATTTAGATCGAGTATTAATAAGAGATTGTTTTTGGTAAAATGCCACCTGCGGTCAATATAGTATGATAAACCTAAAATTTAAACTCTCTACAAATTCTTACAAGATAACTGGAATACAGTTATAAACTTGTGTCATATGTACATCTAAGGTGTGTCCATTAAAATAAACCTTTTTTTTTTTTTAAGAAAAAAGATTTTTTAAATGATTAACTTATTCAATTCCTTAGTTATGCTTTTTAAGCACTTTTGGGAGTTCTGACAATGACATAAAATCTGATTTGATTCAGTTCTTGACACTTTTTTGACTATTTCAATGAAGAGGTGACACTGAAGTGTTTTCAAAATATATATGTTGTTAAAACACTCACTGGCACGATATAACACTGAATTTTCAGAAATAAGATTTAAGAAGTTTTAGACAAATTGGATTAACCAAGTTAAAAAGTTGTGCCAACTCCACAGCACAAGAAAGTAGGAAATATTTTTTTTTCCTGGTTTCCCAAGAGGACAAAGCATTGCCATGTGGAAACTATTAGCAGCCAGGACAGCAGGGACACAAAGCACAGAGATGGCAATGTCTTCGCACTAGAAGAAGAATGAGCAACTTGTACTTCTGTCTTCTGAGAGTGACAGTTATTACAGCTCTTATTTATATCGTAATAGTGTTATTCAGGAAAGGAACTCCTTGTACTATACACACATAACAGAACCATGTTTTTGTTTTAAAGAGCTTGAAACCTATTTCAAGAAAAGAGAAACAAAGGGAGCCCAACAAAAAGAATCTATCGAGTCGGGGAGGATGAAGACTCTTACATGAAGACTATGCATACGTATTTGGTTATAGATGCTGGCCACAGGAACCACAGCTCTGATTTCTGTGTCCCAGATAAAAGGGCAGGAGCTAATGGTCTGAAGAATGGAGTATGAAAATGATGGGGTTTTTCATTCAATGGAGTTAGGGATACTTGTGTCAATGGGAAAAAAAAAAAAAACAGCGAAAAGAAAATTAAAAATTCTGAGGGACGTTGTTTTTCAGTAATACAGAGAAAACAAGTAGCAGTGAAATATTTTAAAATAAATGACTGAATAGACAAAGAGCTAGAAAACATAAATCTCATGATTTTAACTCATGAATATTGCCAAAAATGATAACATATCTTTCTCCATCAGTGACATTTTAAAAATTGTTAATGTTTCCTTAGTTTTTATGAATATTTGTGCAAACAAATTCGTGCCGATAGGAACATGTAAAAGGCCCAAACACTCATGCAAACAAGCACATGCATCTACATAAATATATACGCTTATTTGAGCCAAAAGAATTTGTATGGACATCACACACACAAAAAAAGAACCATCCAATGAGGGCATCAAAATAAAAGTGTCTTTACAGAGAACATAAAAATAAGAAAAAAAAGTCATTTTGAACTAAGTATGATGACAGTAATGCAGAAAAACACTAACACTAAAAACAATGATAGAAAAAAATAGTATCAATCTATTAAAATAGAAAGTTAATGAAAATATATATGAAAACTTTTCTTTTTTTGTTGTTGTTAGTTTAACCTTCAGATAAGTTATGGTTACAACAGGGGAAAGTAAAGCAAGGTGTTAAACTAGTATAACTTGCCAATACTGAAAAAATGCTTTCAGTAGGGTAAAATTAGTGCATGGAAGAAGGCTAGAAATTTATGTGATATGTTATTATATTTTATAGCTTTTCACAGGATTTCATATCCATTATATGCTATAATGTAAATCATACTACTTACATCAGAATAAATTCGTGTTCCAATTACACGAGCATAGTGTGGATTTGCCTGCATGCAATTGCGAGGACAATACACCCTGAAATATTGAAAATAGAAAGCACAGATAGTTATAAAAAAATGATACTATAGTATTACTATATCACATTCAACATCACCATTACTGAGTATAAAGCAAATTGATCCTGCATACAGATGGTCAATATAGATCAGCTTTAAGTCTTTGATACGACAGGCTGAAAAGCATTGTTGATATAACTTGAGGTTCATGAAAAACATGCACAAGAACTCATTTCAGTGACATGATTATCTTCTTTTCCTTGGAATACCAGAAGGTTGTTTTGTTCAATGAATGTGAGGGCCATAGTAGAAAAGTCAGTGGAAAGAGAGATGGATCACACTGTTGTATTAACTGCTTCTATCACATCCTATTCAACCTATATAGTTGAATAAGTTCCTTCGGAAAACAAAACCAAATAAACAAAAAACCCACATATCTGGATGAGGCCTGTCCCTGTTATGATACTCATGACCAAGCCAATGCTGATGCATGATGCTGTTGCAAGCCAATGTAGGAATAATTACCCTGAATATTTGATATTTGTGGCTAAACTGAAAGTTTTAGGAATGAGATTCCTTGGTGATTTTAGGAGATTAAAGAGCTACTGAGAAACACCACCCTTACTCAGGTCATTTTTGTTAACCTTCTTTGAGAAAAGCTCTGTCTTTAATTCATGCTTGCCTCAACTCCAAAATGCACTGGAACACCATACACTAATATATATGCCAAGCATTTTTTTTTTTTTTTTTTAATAATTATGGTATACTACTACAAGGAAATGCCATTAAAGCACCAAAATGTGTTGTTTCGTTTAAAAAAAAACAGTCATGTCTTGAAGGCTTTGGAACAATCCTGTATGGAGTGCCCTAGGCAAGCACTCTTCCTTAGGATACTATCCACATTCTGGATAGATATTTAGCACGTTATGGCCCTCAGCATGCTACAGTTATCAGATGGGCAACTGAAACAGGCTGATGCAGCCAAGGGAGATTTTTGTCCAAAGGAAATATGATGTCAGGCTAGCCTTTGAAGAGCTGCTGATGTGCAATTAGGACATGAGAGCAAAAAATGAGGTTGTACAATCCATGCCATGGCTGATTACTGCTTGTAACACCTGAGACTACATTTTCAGAATTATGTTAAGATCATGCAGAGTCTTGAATGGGTCACTGCTGCTGTGAAATTCTTTAAATTGACACATCAGAATTAAAAAGACTTTTAACAATTTTCCCCCCGCAATATTCTTAAAAACACATGATTTTTCTCTTAATGAAGCTAGTTTTAAATAATGAAAGAGAAGATTCAAGGAGGCAGAACCATGGGATTTTATCCATCCACTCCCAAATTCCACTCTCTTGCTTATTTCTACACGTCTTACATCCAGAAAACCAGAAGTCATAGCCAAACACCAAACAAGTCCACAGACCCAAGTGCTACATGGAGGGATGTTTTCCTAGCAGTTCTGGCTTTGTGCTTGCTTCCTGTATTGGCTGTAGAATTGCTATGAAAGTACTCCTGTGGATATCTCCAGCTTAGCTTGCGGTAAATCATGCTACAGTGTATTTACCTTTGACTCATCTATGGCTTTAAGAACTGTTACTGATTTCCTCCCTCAAAATATTGAGGCACAGGCTTATTTCAATGAGTAAAAACGTAGGTTTCAAACAAACGCCACACGTATTTAACTGACAGCTCTTAACTGACTTGTAGACCATATCCTACTTTAACAATCATCTACTGTGGTTTGTTGTTGTTGCTGGTGTTTTTGTTGTTTTTTTTTTTTTTTTTTTTTTTTTTTTTTGTTTGCAAAACCGTTAAAACAAAACAATCTGGTAACTTTTATGGCAAATATCAGCACCAGGTCCTTTTTCTACAGATGCATAAACTTAAGTCGACTGAATTGTACCCCAAGCATGTAGATTTAGTAATGCAAAATGAAGCAGAAAAATGCACCTTCCTTTAGTCTAACCAGTGATTATTTCCCTGTGATACATCAAAGACCTCTATAGGCAGATCATCTTTACCTACTTGGTCTTCTGCTTAGACTGAAGACTTAAATATCAGTAAAATATTTCTGGCTTAATTTTCAAAATTCTGCACAGCTGCTGCTGTCATCTTTGTCAATGACAGCTATAGTTAATAACTCTGACAGAAAGTATGGCTGCACTTTGTATTAATATTTAAAGAACTTTACCGTGGACAGTGTGAGGCTGGTTTCTGAAATGGGCACAACTGTTCCCCTGTTGTTTCACAGGTAATAGCTTGAACTGAAGAGAGTAAAACAGAAACCAATAAATGTATGCTATGTGTCAAAAACAAAAAAAGTAAGAGTAAGACTACAAGAAATGCTAACCTGTTACTTTAGAGACTGTGAAGGAATTTGCAGACTGGTATTTTCTGAGAAGAAATAACAGAAATAGTCAGTAAGTAACATCTCTCAAGGGTGTCTTATTAGCTAGGAGAATTTTTGTTATTGAATCTAGAAATAAATTCAGGACATTGCCCCCAAACAATGTTTACACTCTGAAAAATTTCCCTCTTTGTGCATCTATTGCAAATTATACATTTACTTTACAATCCCAATGAATCCATGTTTGAAAATGAAGAACGCATTGTCAGCTTTTTGAGCAAGTTAGATTGCTAGAAGGATAAATCTGCTAGCAACAAATTACACATCAATTTGTCTCTCAAACTGTAGCAACCAAACCCCATGTTTGAGAACTGACTGGAAGCATCCATCTACCAGAAAAGCGAGTATTCACTTCCTCCCTAAGGATTCATCCCTTCAAACAGCTTCAGGTCTGAAAAAAAAAAAATCTCCTAACAAATATTTTCGGAAAATTTGGATTCTATTTTACTTTTATATCCACTGCTATGTTAAATCACTGTTATCATAGCAAACTCGGTATAATTGTAAAAATCTGGTTTTATTGATAACTGAAAGTTTCTTGTTATTATGTCAGGTCAATTATATGTGTCCACTTATTCTGTAACAAGTGGTCCACAGTTCAACAGTTCTATTTCTCTTTTTATCTCAGGGGATATGTCCATGATTCTAGTATTTTCGTCTATAATACAAGAGAAGGTAATGATATTTTTTGATGTCCATAAATACTTTTATTAAATAACCATGAAGGATATGATTCCCTATTCATGTTTGTGCAAATTACTGCTGTATTACATTTTGCAGTGTTATAGGTATTTCGAAACTCTTTGCATTGCTTTAGTTGCTGGGCTGAAAAATTTCACATTTGCTTGTTACTGCATTCTAATTTGTTTTAAGGATATTAATTCATACCTATGTTGCCCTATGTCCATACTATGAAAAAAAAAATGTACTGTTTGAATATTAAAACAGTAATATGAGAATAATTCACATACTCTAAAGTTACTTAGCTAGTTAAGATCATGTTAAGAGGAGTGACAAAACATAGTATGCTAACTCATACAATGATATCATATCAAGTACTTAAACGTTTACAATGGTACCTTTCACTACGATAATGAAATGTTTGAAAAATAACTGTATTAGCAATCTTGCTTATAAGCCTGAAGATCAGAAAAATTGCTGTAACTTGCTCTGAAATTCACCTTTCTGACTTTCTATTTATTCTTTTTTTTCCTGTGCCCTAGAAAATCTAGAACAAATTAGATTTTCAATATACATGAGAGGTGAGATTCCATTAAACAGCCATCTTGTTTATGCCAGGAATTTCAGCTCCCTCTAGAGACACTGGTGAGACCAGGTACATGCAAGGAACTACAGAGGCCCTTGGAAATTAGCATCTGCACTCTGTAGCAAGCAGGTACTTTAAATAACTGAACAATGAAGTAACACAGAGTGTACTGCACAGCCTTGTAGGACAGACATTTATTACAGATATGAGATTTTCTGGGGTTCATCTTTGTTTACTGTAAAGACTACAATTTATACACTCACAAAGATGATGCCTCTTCATAACATACTCTAAGGTTACTACAAAGGGTAGAATTGTAAGTACTGCAGGAGATTAAAGAATTGTGCTATGTGTGCACACATTGTGGCAGAGGTTTGATGAAATATGCTCCCAGATAAGAAGGCAAAGACTTGGTTCAACAGTCCATAAAACATTTAAAACATGATTTTGCAACATCTGAATACCAAACAAGCTACTTGCAAATTCAGTATTGGCTTCAGATTTCCTAGAGTTTTGGCTTTTTTTTTTTTTAGATGTACAGGCATGGAAACTGTACTTCTAGCATACAAAGGTACTTTCTTAAAAGAAGAAGGCCTTTAAAGCACATATCTTCACTTCCTCAGCTTTCTGGCTTTGGTTGTCATAGGTCAGAATGAGAGCACAGGCTCTAACAATTACCCATCTTCCCCTGTATGCTCAGCTTCTCAGCTTGCTTCATGTTGCTTGGGAAAATTCTATTTTCTTTCAGTTTGCTATTAAACTAACCACACAGGACAGAAGTAAGTATACCAGTGGGCAAGTCTCCAGCATATATTAATACAAAGAAGTACAGTTTGTAGATACTAGAAATATATTAGAAGTAAATACAAATACTGTCATATCAACTGATAACTGTGAGTATCAGAATAGATATTCTCCCCTTCTATTCAGTGCTTTTCTTGTTTTTATTTCAGTTTGTCAACCAGTATTTGCACTTATTTTCACATACAGTAGTTAGGAACAAGCTTCTGAAAACTGATGAGAACACCTGAACACTGTGACACATTTCACAATGAAGCTTCCAGAATGTTTGATATTGAATCATCACCGGCAAATGCAAAAGTGTGTAAAGTACGTGAGCAATATATGATAGGTAAATAAATTAGGTAAATTGTGTCTTCTAAGGAAATTCTCAAACATTTACATGAAGAAATGTATTTTATGCTTTGCTCACATTGCTTGTATGATCAATACAAAAGCAATTCTAAAATAAAGTTTATAAGATTTTTGCTTAATCATTTTGTCATGGATTCCTGTGTGCATGGGCCAACACTGAAAATATCACCAGTTTTGCCCAAAATAATTAAAACAATCTGGTTTCATGTCAGTATGTAGCAGGTTTTTTATATACCTGTGTATTTATAACTAACTGATACTCCAGATATTGAGATTATTTAACTACAAATACAAATTTATTGCCCAAGGGACTCAGTGAACTATTTCATCTCCTTTTGATTGATTATTCTGTCACTTTTCTTCAAATGCTGGCTAAACCTTCAAGATGTTGCCAATATCCATACCAACTTTCCTTTTCAGAGTATTTTTCATATTTTTTGTGATAAAAGTAGTAATGACAAAGCATTATTTTTGTGATTTTTGTTTGAGAAATAAAAAAAAGAAAAAGGTGAAAAACTGTTCATACACTGTATTTTTTAAGGACACTTACCCAATTGACTGAATGCCATTCCTATAAGATTTGATAAAGTAATTTTTCCTTCCTTGCCTAGTGACATCAACCCAACCACCTTCATTGTCTAGGATGCCATAATGGATGGCAGCTTTACAAATACTGGATTGCTGAAA
The DNA here is from genome assembly GCA_034781795.1 of Crypturellus tataupa. Classification (NCBI taxonomy): domain Eukaryota; kingdom Metazoa; phylum Chordata; class Aves; order Tinamiformes; family Tinamidae; genus Crypturellus; species Crypturellus tataupa. The sequence goes on along the minus strand of JAWLRI010000963.1, from coordinate 3,325,500 downwards.
AACAAAGCGGAAAAAATGATTCCATAGCAGTCAAGACACTATTTTCCATTATAATCGAATGTGGGGGGGAGGGGAGACAAAACACATTTTTTTTATTAGTCATAAGACTCTGTCATATATCCTAGTATATAGTATCTATCCTAGTCACATCAAACTTCTCAAATGAAGAAAAGCTATCTCAAATGAAAACATCATTTTGCCTTCTTCAGAGACAAAATAGACTCATTCACTGTAGCTGTTTTTTCCTATACTTACTTTCAGTTCTACATAGCGATACAACATTATATAGAACTGTACATTTTCAGATAGGCTTTAATTTTATATGGACAGACCTGTCTTAAAGGAGTTGATATGAATATATCCACAGATTGTTGTTTTTTTCCCTAAGCTTGAACTCTGGACTTCTAGAAACAAATTCTATTTCTGTGCAACTATAAGAGATATCAAGCACATCCCGACAGTGTATGCAGAACAAACGTAAATGGTCTGATCCAACCTTAAACATTTATTGTAGGATTTTAGTTTTGGTGAACATTGGTTTCTTAAAAATTCTTTCTTAATACTATTTTGGGTAGTATTCCAATGAAAAAAAGCCATCTCACTAAAGATTATATTGGTAAAAAAATCCAATAAAAATGTTTACCATTTCATAATGTACACTTCCAATAACTTTGGCTTTGCTCTCCAAACAGCCAGCAGGACATTCATACCTGAGAAAATAAAACAGAACATGGTCTTACAAAAATACAGCTCTGGATTACAAAAATGGAAAATATTTCAGCTCACATACAAATGCAGTCTTTTAAAATAATCTCAGGATGACAACTGTAATATTTACCATACCTATTGCAAGTTGTTCCTTTGCACTGATCTCTCAGCCTTACTTCACATGAAACAATCTGAGCTAAAATAAACAATAAAACAATTTTACTGTAATGAATTTGATGCTGCATAATGCAAATTTATTGACAACTTGCAAATTAGGTAAATTCCTTACACATTTGCTGTGTGCTTATTACTTCATTTTTCTCACTGTCATCACTGCCTGTGGAGCCTGAAGGCGAGTGAGTCCTCGGCCGGCTCTGTGCTGTTGCATCCTGGGCTTTGGATCGCTGCCGCTCGATCTCATTGGTTTCCTCTTCTGGTTCATGGGGAGAATAGAGCCTTTCTGAACCCTCTGTTTCAGGAAAAGAGAGTAATTTTTCAGAAAAAAAAAGCTCTAGTTTGTGGAATGCAAATCTCTTGCCATGTTTTGGTATCATGGCTTTGTTCTCAATGTGGTTGAATATGCACAAGAATGCCAGTAACTGCTTCATGAGAAGCACTCAAGCTTAATAATACCTCTCATATATCTCTCCAATGCGGACTAAAGGCAGATTTTTTGTAGCACCAGCAGCACCACCAAGGTATAAAAATGCTTTTAATACTCCTGCTTTAACATCATCTTTATGTCATCAGGAAAAATCAAAGATGTTCAGAAAACAATCAAAGATCAAAGATGACATTTCTGTTCGTAGTTGAAAGACCTTTACCAAGTTGCTAGTTAACTCATAATTGAAGAGCCAATTTTCTAAAAATGCTGAAAATGCATTCTGAAAATGAGGCCATATTATTCATACATAAAGTAACTGATATGAAAATCCTCATCGTTAAATCTACTGTTCTTACTTAGATAAGAACCTTAAAGAAGCTACAAGCGTACAGAGATGGGGCTATTATGCTCCATATGATTACTTGAAGAAATATTAAAATAATAATTTCAAAACCTCTATGAAAGTAAGAAAGAATAAAACCATGAAAACTGTAGGGAATCAATAATCATTCGAGCTGATATTTTGTTTAGTTAATAATGTCCTCTTGTCTTGCTCCTGTTTTTTTTTGACTATAGCAATGCATGTGGCTATGTCACTGAGCAAATACTCTTCCCTACAATTCTGTGCGTAGACTTCAGCAATACCTTGCAGAAAGGGACATAAACAGCATACTGCCAAGTCTATGTCTTTGTGTACTAACAGCAGCTCTCCATTACCTCTGAGGCCCAAAGGAGTTCAGTGCAGTCCCCTCCTTACTGGAAGCCTCACATATGATAGCACATAAACTCATGTCTCCTAGTAAAATAGGTCCTTATCAGTTCTCTGGGTACATGTACAATACATTCTATTCTAGGTGATTATTTTAAAGCATAATGAAGAACACAGAAGGTTACATTTCTCTGACTACTTACAGCCACCCTGTTGAATTAGTACATACCCTTGTAACAAAGGTTTTCTCTGCAACCTCCTCCAAAACTAGGGGGACAAGCAGAACAGGGGCGTCCAGGTTTGTAAGGTGCGTGACCCCACCAGTTACCCCTAAAAAAAAAAAATCCATTAGCAAACAATAAATATATGAATATTAAGCAAAATTTAATATGTGAACAGATAAATGGTGAAAAACTGAAGACTCTTTGACCATTTATATTATTTTGATTACACTAATTTGATTACACTAATACACAAATAAACAATGTTGTTGAAAAGTTCTTGAAGACAAAACTGAAGAACTGCTGATGTGAGATATTTTTAGATCAGCATTGCATCTAAGAGTATATTCTTCAACTAAATAAGAGCACAGCTTCACTCTCCTAATAGAATATCCCATAGAATTTGATCTTCATGTTACCCATTCTTTAAAATTACTACAATGGAGAGGTTCATTTATTACCCAGACAACTACCACGCTATAATGAAGACCACTGATGCTGAATGCTAATACACAGTCAAGCCAGAGAACTGAAGCTCTAGAAAATCACAAGAGTATTTGTGCAGCCAAGGCAGCCTTGGGAACAATACTTTACTTTATAACAGTACAAAAAATAGAAAATTCAGTCTGCTTTCCTTTTGGATTATCTCCTGGATTATAAAGTACTTTGCCCCCTCAAGATATTTTTGGGTGTCAACCTACTTACTTAGGAGAATAATTGCATACAAGATAGACTGCTTTTGGCCAAATCTGTCCCCAGATGTTCATGTTATGACACAAATTAATTGCACAGCCTATTCTGCTACTTGTAGCCCAAACAACCTATGGAAAAAGAAAGAGAAAGACAAGTGAAAACCAAAACTGATTAACACACCAAGAAACTGTTCAAAAACATCAACTCATAAAACTCAAATTCCCTTCTGTTATAAACACTACTAGGGTAGAAGTATCACTATTAAAACTGGCAAGAAGTCAATAATTATATCCTTATCAAAAATAAAAGCTTTATGTTGAAAAAAAGATATGGCTATTACCTGCAATAACTGATCTTACTATGTATTTGAACATATAGCCAACATCAAATATTTACAAATATATTACCAGCTGAAGAACAAATTTTTGGAATTAAAATGATTACAAAAATCTTGATTTACAATTAAGTTGGGTTCCTGTGCACTAAAGTTCCCAGTGCAGAATAAAAGCCCAGATTTATTTTGGTTAGACTGACAGAATATATAAGTGATACCAGTGAAACAAAACAACATAAATGTTAACACTTTTCATACACCAAGAAACCACCAGTCTACGGTGGGTAATACAGGTTTGAATTAATATGCTTTCATACCATTTCAGTCTAAGATGACTGAATTCCTTTGGCTATCTGCTGAAACAATTCTCATTGCAAAAATATGGAAGTGATATTTTTGAGGAAGAAATCAAAAGACTTCTATGAGAACCCTACTCACTATCACTCATGTCCAGTGCTTTTAATTAAAAACAACAATTAATAAACCACAAGGCTCTTTCTTTTTGCACTAAGGAATATACTGTAAGATTAATGCAATGATATTAATAAGTTTTGCGTGTCATTCACTGACCAAACTAGAGATCCTGACTCCTCTTTTCCATAGCTGACAAAAGCCAAACCCACCTACCTGTGTGTAATGCGTACAGACAGGACCCGAACATTTGTAAGGACAATATGGGTTGCACTCATGAGGATGCGGATAGGTGAAATCTCTCACTTCATCATACCATGCTTGGACATGAAATGTTGGAGGTCTATACCTATGAAAACCAGTAACAGTCTATTAGATCACTAAAAAGCTCTACTTTTTATCACTTTTCTTTTAAGTAACTAGCAAACTTTGTAAAATTTCAAAAAGCATATATATTATAAAACAGTATCTTAACCTACCTTCCCCAGTGTGCACCCAAATTTTGTCCAATTGATGGAAGAAGGCTTGCAGGCCCATGTTCCCACAAACAGGTTTCAGCCCAGGATTCTGCAGATCTCTCCAGTTCTGTATCCCATGTCTGAAGTTTTTTAATATTTGACGAATATTATTTCATGTATTAAAAAAAAAAAAAAAAAAAAAGAGAGAGAGATCAACACACCAACATAAGACTCTTTAAGGTTCCTGTAATTGGGATGGAAGACAAAAGAAAACAATATACAATTAGTTTTACCTAAAAAAACAGAAATGTTTTCATGAAGAAATTAATCCCCTCAGAGCATTCCCTTTGGAAACACATGCAGACATATGCTGAAGTAAATAAAAGACAATCTGAAACTGAAAGGCTTAGTTCAACTTTACAAGTTACCTCAAGTGCACTTTCCATCTTGTGCAATTTATTTTCAGTAACAGGCCCTCTTAGCCAAAACAGTATTATCCAACATACTTTCAATATAAGGCTTTATTTTCTCTAAAGCAATAGCTTACTTGAAACGAAAGCAATTTTCTCCTTGTCTGTAATCAGCTTTTGTTGAAATAACATACAATGCAAACAAAATGTGAGGACTGGAGCAAGGTTGTCTGTCACTGATTTCATGGTGAGATTGTTAAAAATCCTCAATACTGATCACATCGGTAACATTTCTGTCTATAAAGACACACTTAGAACAAGCTGGATACACAGATTATTGTCAATTCCAATATCCTTTAAGGGATATGGAAGAGTAGGCAGGTCAAAGGCAAATGCAAGTTTCTGTCATCTTTCAAAAGCATACTTCTTCAGTACTCCCATAAAATTATTACACAATGCATTGTTTTTTGGGTTTTAAGCCTAAGCCAGGATTTATGCAGTGGTCCTTTTTTAGTCAAAGCATCCATAGTGACGATTAACTTTTTAAATCTCCTAAGTGATAAATGTGGAAATATTTTGCAGGTATCTGAACAGCTTATACTCTGGTTAGAAAACTAAAACATTTCCAGTGGATAAATCCACTTCTTAGAAACACAATTATTTCATCATATGTTCAGACTAAAAGCTTCTCAGAGCAAGACTGTGTTATCAAGTTTTTGACATGCCATTTTCACCTTTTTAATAAGATTACTCATTAAGAGCTCCATATGCCCTTGGTTATACAAAATCACAATCCTATAAAGAATTTAGTATTACAATTTAAATATATCTATTTCCAGCTCCACTCTTTCATTTTGTCCATTATCATCAGTATTAAAAGATGATAAGGTATTTAAAATGTAAATTTTGACTTCAATACTGCAAAGTTTATACGACAGAATTATTCTAACAATATACTACCAACAAAATAAAACCTTTACTCAAATTATGTATGGATCAAAACCCATTGACATTAGGAAATAGTAGGAATTTTCTATTTACCTTACTAGGCCAATAATTCAATGTCATAAGCAAAAGGATTCCTTAATTTCCATGAGACAAAATTCTTCTCTTAAATCAGGAAGTTTTATATAGCAGTTTTTGTGTACTCAACAGTCAATACTGACAACAGACCAGAAACTAGATGTTACCTGTAACAGCAGCCATGGCGGCATCCCTACTCTCCTTAGGAATCTGCATATGTGCAGAAGATTGTCTCAGAGAGGAAACATGCAGAATTAAAGATAAAAGGTCATAGCTTAAAGCTCATTGCAAGGCAATAACCCTATTTTTACTATATTACAGAGATTAAATATGCCCGATTGGTGGAAATAATCCCTAGAATCTATTTTTATATGAGTTACTGCTGTCTTGAATCAAAAATGTCCTGGGAAGAATATGTCCCATTTTTGGAAAAAATCATTACAGCCTATTTTTATATGAGTTCCTGGCGCCTCTCAAAAAACATCATAAGAAAATGAACCTACTCCTTAATATGGAAATAGCTGTAGAACTAAAAAAACTCACAAATCAGATTGAAATTTTGAAGCTGTCCAATAATATTTTTCAACTTAGAGTATTTATTAGTGAAGGACAGAGAATGAGAAACTTGAACTTGAAGCCATAAGTCCCCATGAACGCAAGTTTTACAGTAAAACCAGTGACCGCTATTTTAAAAATGGGCAGCTTTCAGAGTTATTTCACTCTGCTGCTTCGTTTCTCTTTTTCTTAAGGTTTTCATTTATTATTGCTAACAGTAGTAAGCCTCATCATAATGCACTTTCCTTAGAACTATTTCATTTATGATTTGCCTCTGGGTCATCTAAGTCACTGTTATCAGCTTTCCTTAGCCACTGCACTTCCATGTCAATCACAATGACAAGTCTAATGCCAGAAACTCTGGAGTCTTGGGTTTAGGGCAAATATCAAAGAGGGAAAGGAGGGAACTGAGCTCACCACAATTTAGGGAGGATAGTGGAGGCTCAAATAAATATAATCCTTCCTACAAATTCCTATAAATAAGAAAATCTACCTACCTGAAGAATGATTTTTATAGCACTTGCTTTCCTCAAAGAGCCTGAACTTTGTATCATAAGTACAATATTTAGAAGATTAAAAAAAAAAAGTTTTAAGATTTCAAATTTAATAACTATAATGAAAATTAGAAAAAAAAAATCTAACTAGTCCTAACCACAGGCTGGATAGTTTTCATTTATTACTATAGCATATAAATTTTTCAAAAGAACGAATATTTTAACTGTACTAAGAAATTCATTATTTAGTCCAATGAGAGGCACTATTTTAATTAGCATGGTAATTTTTTATATATAAATATTGTGCTTTGAATTATGTATTCAGTTATCTAGTTTTTTTCCCCCTAAACAGTTCTGACAATTTTATAACACCATAGAAACACGATCCTTAAACTTTAGTAATTCATATTTTAATCATTTTGCAAAATGTCTGACATACTGTTTCATTGGAACCCTCTCAGAAACCTGTGATTTTGTGATTCTGTGAAACCAAAATTTAAGTAATAATATAAATCTCTATACATTTTCAAAATCTGCTAAGAAGTTTCATAGCAGATTTCATGTATTTATTCTTATTTAGTACGAATTACTAAAATTTTGATAAAAAGCAATTAATAAAATGTTTTATGAAAAAAAAATCAGAACTCCGTCAGTAGATAGTTGCTGCTGCAGGAAGGTTGAATCCATCAGAAAATTCTGATGCCACATCTCTCCTATGTGTGTACTACTCAATAAAGTTACTTCAGAACAGTCAACTCTTCAGGAAATTCTGCATGTGTTCTAGAAAAAAGGGCTCATTCATTTGTTTCTCAAACCTTTAACATCAAAATTCCTTATTTCTAAAGCCAGATATAAAAACTACTAGTCATGGATAGATTGTATATATAAACAGCATAGATTATAGAGGGAAAAGGCTGCCTGTTACCCTGCCAGCCAGTGTTTGGCTAGACTCAGTTTCCTTAAATGAGAAGCAGGTCATGAAGAAATATCCACCTCACACACTACATCAAAAAAATCAGTATCACACAATCCTAGATCACACTGTAGACAAGCAAAGTTTTCCTGAGTCTCCAGGATCATTCTGATATTTTTAAAATAAAAAAAAAAAAAAAAGAAATGACATCCTGACTTCTAATGCAAATCACAGGAAAGCTTTATCTAAATTTATATCTGAATACACTGCTGACAAAATATTACACAAGTTTTAATGACATTATGCAAAGGTACTGAATCTGACAGACTATAATCCCATCTCACTGCTACACATGTCATGTTTCATTTCATGAATTTTTAAAGCTTTTTATTCTTCCAGTGCTCCCTTCACCCTTAAAGCACAATGAAGAAGAAAAGATAAAGGGGGGGAAAACAAATATATACAGAAAGGTGTCCAAAAAACATAAAACAATTCTATTGTTTTATCAAAGCAAGTTATACGATTAAAAATGTCAAACAAACAGTATATGCTTTAGATTACAAAGAGTTTGGCATTTAGAAAGAGATAACATAAGAAAAATGGTGGAATATATAGAGTTGTAGCAACACAGGTTATTTTCCATCATACTAAAGTGGGTATTTTTCATGTTTTAACTATAATATCATCAGTAATATTAAAGCTGGTCATTGAAATATATAATGCAATATAATTGTGTTTTAAAATATTCTTATAAATTTCTTCCATAACATTCTTCATTATCAGATAGTATTTTGCAGATTCATACTAAGGTGTCGCCTAAAACAACTTAATGCTTTGAAATAATTGCACAGAAAAAGATTAAAAGAAACCTCCATAAAGCTATAGATAGGGATTTTCATATGAGACCAGGATGATTAAGACTTTCAAACACAATTTAATCTTTCATATATAAAATATGAAAGGTTTTTTTTCTCCTCCCCCAAAATGACCGTCTGAGTACACATTTATGCTGTACCTGATTCCTCAGACACTAGTTCTCTCACTTATGCCCTAGACTGATGAGTTTTTAATTAATTTTGACTATAAAATTTCTTTGGTAAAGATGATGTACTGAAGGGAGCACAAGATGTAAGAGGCAAGCAGGTAGCCAATTCTTTGTTACTACACACAAAGTAATTCAATCTGTCGCATCATGAAAGATTATTTCTCACATTGTGGGAAAATCTTTATGTGGTCTATCTTTTGGACAACTGATCATCATCAGGTTTGGCTTTCTATATTGACATAGACAGACAGATGGACATTGAACATAACTGCTGCTCAGCGACACAAACCTGCTGGAAGCTATTCCTTTGGCTTCACAGAACTCTGTTACAGTAGCAACAGATATAAACAGACTTGATAACATGGCTTAAATTAAAAAATGTCCTTCTACTTACCAAATGTTTCTCGCATTTTTTGCTTTCACATTAAGATCATTTGGCAATGCAAGTTAAAGAGATCACAGATGCTGCATGCCAATGTGAAGACAGCACAGAGATGGGGAGAAATTAAACACTCTTTAGCCCTTATGCATCAGTACTTATGATATTGCACAGTACATTTGTAGATACCAAAGGTTGTATAGCTGTCTCCTTCCTGATCAGACCATATATTTGCAAAAAAACAGATAAGCATCTTTTATTCATGCTTATGAATGAGTTGCCCTATACTCAAATCTAAGATATATACTGTATCATTTCATGTTCCACAATCTCTTCAGTGCCACAGTTCCTGACACAACACAGTTAACATAGCTGAACACAGGTTTATTACGACAAATAGAGCTATCTGTGTCATAATGTACTTTTCCCAGGCCTATTAAAAGGCAAATTTTGAAGATGGCCTGTGTTTTTGCTTTTTTTTTTTCTTATCCTTTCTGACCTTCTGCATAAACAAATTGCCCACCAAAACTCCAGAAAACAATGAGTTTCAATTTTCACACATAACTACTTGTATATAACAACAAATTAACTTCTTTAAAACTGCAGTCCTGCACAGTGGTTTTTATCGGCCCTTAAAAGCCCTTATAAGAGGCTTTAAGAGTTCATGGACCTGACCTCAAATGGAATACAGTTTATTTAATAAGAGACATAGAATATATAAGATACTAATCTTCTACACCACAGGCTGTATGCGATGTTTTGTTGCTTTGAAAATTTTCTTCCACTTGAGGATGGAATATATTATTAATGAAATACTATTTTAGTGGAGTTAAGAGGCAAGAGTAACACCACAATGTTATATCCCCTCTGTAAGCATTTAGGGATTGTGAGCGTTCCTCCTGATTCAGAGTTAATTTAGACATCTGATACCTTAGACGGTGCCAGCAGCCAAAGGGCTTGGGGTACTGTTATTCTGACTTCTTGCCCGCATTCAGTACAGACACATTGCTGAAGACTGCAGGTACATGCAACACAGGACATCTGGCTTCTTAGAGAGGCAAGGGAAGATGTTCTTTCCTTCCCCTTTATGGGTATGAAATTACTGCCTACTGGTCTAGCTCCAAGGGGTTGACAGATTGAGAATCCAGACTCCCCTACAGAAGTAAATCATGTTATTCTAATGATTTTTTTTGATGGCATACACTGTACTCTGTTCATGACAACAAACCTGTGCTTCACTGAATAAACTCAAAAACTGAAATATTTGGCAGATATTTATGAGTGGCAGGACAGTGATAGAGCATCTGGAAAAATTATGATTATGTGCTTCAGTTTTTCATAAAGAAAATGCCTAATTCAGAATTAGCAGGATGGAAAAACAATAAAACAGACAAAGCTAATGCTAAGTTTTCTGATATTCAAGATCAATGTCCTGAAAAGCAGAATCTAACAAGCAAACACTTATCCAACACTTAATGAAGATGCTATCTCTTAGTCTTCAACCTTGCAAAATATATGCTTACTAAAACTCTTATGTCATTTGGATATCACTTTAAGTTCAAAAGTAAAACCTGTAGTTAGCATAAACAAATAAGCATCTACAGAGGGAGTTTCATCTGATTTATTTTGCCTGAGAAAAACTGTTCGTCAGATAAACTTTCTCTGCACTGACTAAAAGAAGACTGGCTCAAACACAGACATCTACTCCACCGTAGGACACCAAAAGCCTAATGATACGAATCCCATCATCTGTGTTACACGAGTGTTAAATTAAAGAGTTAATTCTCTGCTATGGCAGGCCAGCATAAGTGAGTCTCCCAATTAAAACTGGTGCTGTAACTAGCAAGCCCAATAGCTCCAAAAGCATTTTCCAGTAGATGCAAGAAGTACAGTGATAACATTTGAACTGGCGAGATTTTCATACACATAAGAAAGTGGAAAAAAATCATATGGAATGATACCATATGGAAAAAAAAAAAGAGCTAAAATTTGAGCTCAGTAAAGATGGAAAAGTAACTACAGTGGGCAACATTGAAAATAAACATTTACCATGGCATAGTATAAATACCTCATTGCTGTATACATTCTAAATATAGGGAGAGACTGGTAAAGTAAATACCACGGTACAGTATGGGTATTTATTTGCTTTTTAATTGAATACACTGTATTCTTCAAGACCAATGATGCTGAGAAGGAAAAAAAGGAAAGATGAAACATTGGCTGAGAAATGTCACGATCAAATAAGCCATAAATACAGTTAAGAAAAAGAAATCAGTTGCATAGTGCCAGGGGAGAATCACAGAGAGACACAGCTGGAAAAGACCTCAAGAAACTGATCTTAACTATAGCCCTGCTTCCTCACTGAGCCAGAATTAAATCTGTATTAGTATTTTCACAATTTGGGGGAAATTTATCACTGTAAGAATAAGGGGATTTCCTCGGTACACAACTTAAATCTCAGCAATGCTAGCTGACGATGCTAGCACAACAATAACTGTGCACCGCATTTCAGTCAAGATCTCACCAGCTTCACGCAGAGAATTCAAGCATACTTTAACACTTATTTACACCATTGCATCATATTTGTACTTATTTGATTTCCTCCTTTTTCTGTATCTTGCAATTAAACTTACTACATTTCATCATTTTGATTAAAGGCCATTACTTCCCTCTAAAGTTTTGACTGTGTTCTCCAAAACCATCACAACCTAAACTTCAGAATACATTAAACTGAGTGATCTAGTGTATTTTGTACTAATCCAAGTCATAAGCAAAATACTGAATGAAAAAAAGGGAAAGACTCAAACAGCAGACCATCACTTCCAATGACCTACCATTTTAACATTGAATATACCATTATACATTGCACTTGCTAATTTCTGGGTCAAAAAAAATAGAATGAATTGGTTTGGAATGATCTGTTCTTGACAGACACTGGCATTCCTTGACACTTGACTTCCTAGGAAAATTAGGCTTTGGTAAGGCATTTCTGTCCACATGTAGGCATCAGAAGGAAGTCTGTGGGAATTAATAATCATTATTAGCACAATGGAAAAGAAAGTCAGCTACAGACAATTCAAAAGCTTCAGTCATCTGAGTTTGGAAATACTGAACCCAATGCACGTTCAAGGTCACCTAGATACTACAGAGTGAGCGCAAAAAAAAAAAAAAAAAAAAAAAAAAAAAAAAAAAAAAAAACCACACACAATGAGTCCTAGAATACTGGACAAACCTCATTGAAAATATCAAAAAAAAAAGCTAATAAGTACTAATATATCCTTTACATATGAATAAAGTGAATATGTAAAATTATTAAGCTATTCACTACCAAGTAAGCTAGGTATCCATTTTCACATGGAGAAACATGGTTTGTCTAGAAATAAATGGTTAGGACCTCATATGCTACCATGTGGTAGACTGGAGTTTATAGAGCTTTAACCTGGGCAGAAATCCCTGAATAGACCTTGAGGTTTCAGCAACTCTTTTGGAAAAGATTAAAAAGCAGGAAAAAAAATGTGGCTTTTGCCTGGAAATAGGAAAGCAGTATAAGGCCAAAAATATTGTTCCTAAACACTGAATAAATTGAACCAATTTTTGAAGCATCTCTCTATTACAGTTTCATGTGTTTGAGGTTTTTGTGTTCAAGAAGTGAAAAACAGGAATAGGAACAAGCAGACATGACTAATCACATTTAATTTTGTGTGTACTCTAAGCACATTAAAAAAACCTTGCTGGAATATTCAGGCTTCCAAGGTGTTCCGAAACAGTACATTTACTTTGCCACTTTTTAAAACTGCATAAAGACTTTCTATTAGAACACGACTTAAAATCATCTGTTCATTTGTATATGCTGACAGGAATGGAAAAGAAGCAGCAGTGCTGTAAAAGTTGATCCTGATTTCTGCATTTTGTCCATTGTCAAACTATGAATTACACACACTCATTACAAAGAGTATTCATAAATATTTATAGGTATGAGTTCACCAGAGCACAGGTCCTTACCTCATCGTCATGGTAAGTACTACTATAAACTAGCCATAACTGCTTGCATTCACACAGTAGTTTTAGAGATGCTACAGAATTTCCTGGGCTTTGAGCTGGAATTAGCTGCAAATTCTCAAATAGGTGGCTAAATGAAGGTTTGTTTTTAGGAGAGGATCACTGCGATAGTAAACCACTTTTAGTACAATAGAAATGAATTGAAATTACTGAATACTGACTATATGAGACTTGGCACTTCTCTTAGAAATGCATTGAAATACAGACTTAAGAAAACAGTTGGAAAATGTATTAATGCAAGAGTTCCTAGCCAATTAGAGAGCCAAAAGGAAGTTCAGGACAAATATACTATGCTATTTTTCAGGTATCTTTCTTTCTTGAAACAGTGTCAGAGCACCGACTTATTGAAATAACCTCATTTTAAGTAACGTTTTTTTTTTTCCTTCATAATAGAGTAAAAAATCATGCCACTTCATAAGGACAGAAGATAGTCTTCTTAATGTATCAATTTCGGTTATGAAAGTTATGACACCTATGCCAAAGCTAAGCTAATGAAGCTACTGAAAATGTATATAAGTGAGATTATATAAGAAATAAATATCAATAGTTATTTCTCAATAAAATAGTACACTTACTTTGATCAAGATTCTTATTCAGATATCATGAAGATGGCAGGGTGCTTGGAGTTCCTCAGTGCTTCTTTCTGTGTTCAGCCTCCATTTTACACTTATTTCCTGTGCTGTTGCACCTGATTACGTCTCACTAATCTTTTTGATATAGGAGATGAAGGAGTTCTCTGACAGCAAAGTAAGAGAGGAACAGTGTCTGTCCTATGCAGTTACTTATTTTTATTTTGGGAATGCTCCCATAAACCTGGAGACAGTAAGCCTTTCTGCTGCTTTCCACTTTCAGTTTCTTTACTTGGAGTTGCTTAGTTGTTTTTGGCATTGCATCAATAAAAGTCATAACGTGGACTTATCCACTTGCTTTCTTGGCCACTTTTGCACTGCACAATCCTTTGCTAAAAGCGCCAGAGAGAATAAGAGGATAAGTCAACGTCACCATGCTCTTTGATGCAGTGTCAGTAGCCTTTGAGCACAGGCAAAGAAGCTGAAGCACTTCCGCCACTCTTTGAAGTGGAGCAGGGAAGTGGAAAACCAGAGGGAAAGCAGACAGGTTCCCTCTGAAAGGGCTGCACTGTTTTTGGCACCCTAAGTGCTCTCCAGCCACTTAAAGGATTCCACAAACCAGAGTTCTCCGCTCAAAAGGAATGGTAATTGTTTTTCGCCAAGCGTCCCTGCAGAGTGCTGGCAAAACGGACAATCAGAACAACTAAATCAGACATGCAGGAGTTTTGTGACCAGGTTCTAAGAGTTTAAACTCTTAAATAGGGCATTTCTGCTCTGCACAGGAGAAAAAATAAGCACCAAAATGCCCAAGTCCACTATCAGGCCCCTATGGTTCCCCATGTAGCTTTAATTCTCCTCTACACACTGGAGCACGGACACTGGCTGTAGCAAAGGCGTCAGTCCTCTACCCAATGTGTTCTGGGCAGAAATCTCAGCTGGCATCTGAAGACACACGCAGAGACAAAGCTAGATCCAAACTTACACAGAGTGCATGATATAAGAACAGCACAAAAAAACCCAAAAAACTTATTTCAATCCCTACGCAGCCACTATGATAACACTATAACACTATGATAATGGTTTACTCTCATACATCCAATAGCAGTATGTGCTGGTAGGTTCATATCATCCAAAGCCCACTGATCTGTATTCAAATACAGCATCAATTTTCCTGGGGAAGAATTCAGAGAAATCTGAGAGAGAAATCAGACAAACGCACGAGACTATTTCAGGGAGTCTGAATACTTACAGCCCTTCTTAATTTTCTTCTGAAGCCTTCATGAAGGTATTGAGAGTGGCAAACCTTCTTGCATCAAAATATGAGGCCTCATATAAGCCAGAAGTCATTCATTTTTGAAATGAATGATACGATATCCCATCTTCCAACACATCACTTACCACTGTCAGAGTTTTCAGAAAGATAAAGCTTTCAGAGGTAATATATCAAGACAAGGTAAGAAGTATTTTTTTTTAATCCTGTGAATAAAATATAGATGCAATAGTGCTATGGGGTGCAGAAATACAACCATACAAAGAAACCATGTAGTTATACCAAATAACTCGTGCTTGCATAAGAAGGAAAACAAACAAAATAAACACTTCTTAAGATTTTACTTATAAAATAAGGTTTGCAAAGTAAATCTTTCTAGAAGCAAAGTACAGTACAGGCTTTGTAACGATATCCCTAACATGTACAGACAGGAACTGGCCATATGAAGACTAAAAAAAAAAGATTTACTTGCCTTAGAGGACACTGATGTTCTCCAATTATAGTAATCACAAAACACAGTGTGTGGCCAGGTGCCAAGAAATATCAGCTTGAACTAGGTTGCTATTATCAAGTTAGCTACTTAAATACTTTTCAGTACAGCCAAGGCATGTGCATGGAATGAGGATCTCACGTGAGTTATTTGACTTACTTGTGTGTTTAGCAAAATCTATGAATTCAAGGAAAAATACTAAGATTTGAAAAAGACTTTATGATAAATTCATTAAACAAAAATGAAGATATTATTCCAGATGGATATTTTATATTTTGCAGACTATAGTTGCTTAGAATACCATGGAACTAATATCTTCCAGTTTTCCTATACTTAAGAATAATCTTAATGTGTCAACCATGATAACTAGGAGAAAAAAAAGCAGTTTTCATGAATACAGATTTGCTAAAATGCAGTGTTACTTTAATATTATTAGAAAGCATAATGATTTTGCAAAGTCAATCCATGATACACAAGTAATGCTGACAAAAAAAAACCCAAAATATTAGAAAATTGTAAGATTATGGCACCTAAATCAAGTATTTTGAGTTTTATCAACACTTTACAATATAGTAATAATTTATTAATAATGCAATAATAAATAAATCCTTTTTAACTGCAGAGGATAGATCATATACTCTTCTATATCATTCTAGTCTGAACAACAAACCAGTGTAGTTATGCTCCGATTTATCACGTTACCATTGTTTATTTGAGGTAAGAGTTTTTCAGTAAAACACTTCATGCCTTACTTAAGGGTAACATTGATGACAGAACTGTATATAAGACTCTAAGTGTCTAAAACTGGTGATTTGATGAATATTTTAACCATGGAAATAACACATTCTCCTACATATTCCACGACTATACATAAGGGGACAAATGTATGGCAAATCAACACCTCTCCTTTGTCTTTGGACAGGTCTTTGCATTCTATGATTGGTAATGGTAGGGAGAAAATAAATAAATAAGACTACACAGGGATAAAGGAGAAGGTGATAAAAAGACAGAATAGAATTTAAGAATATAGAATTATTTATCAAATTTCCAGAAAAAATAAAATACATCCTTGATCTTGTGTTGTAAATAGCAGTACAGCAGCTTCTTCACAACATCCCAGAACGGAGGAATGCAAGTTGAGTGACTTATGTTTATTCATAGTATTAAGTTAAGGTAGCTTTTTTTAAAAAAATAATAAAAATAGAGAGATAAAAATGGAAATAAGGATTTTGTAATACTGAGTGGCAGACAAAATGGCAAATAACTTTCTATGTCAACACACACAAAGTAAAGAGTACAGGAGATTGCAGCCAACTATACATACACAGTAGGGAACTGGAAATGACCCATGAGTACTGGAAAACACTGTGAAGAGTTCTTTGAAAATGTTGGGTTTAGTTTATTCAAGGTCAAAAAGCTGTTGAGAATTATTAGAAAGAGAATAAAGAACACACGCACACAGAAAAAATCCAACTATATAAATCCACAGCACACAAACTGTCAGTGTAGTAAGTTTTGTTCCCTTTGAACTAACAGGAAGGCAGTAGGACCACAGCAGATGGAGAAGCACTACAAAGTGGAAAAGCTTTTCAGAGGAAACAAATTTCGAGTTAGAAGCGTAGGACTCTTCAGCTGAAAAAGAAAGGACTGAGGTGACTTTTTTTAAAGAGTTATAAAACTGTGAAAAACAAAAAAAAATACAAATATGTGAGAAGTTTGCATTATTTCTTACAATAAAGAAAAAATGAGCATCAAATAAAAGGTTTAAATGAAAATGAACTACTTTTTTATACAGTGCACAATCACAAAGCACAGCAACTTAATGCCATATGCAGAGAAACTAAACTCATAGAAGATGCAGAGTAGTTAGATTCCTAGAAGTCCCACCTGGGACTGTTCTCTACAAGAATACAACTGCAGATTTAGGATCATGAACTGCAGTTTGTCAAAAGTTGACACTGCAGCAGTTTTTCTGTTTGCATGCTCTCTTATTGAGCAATCCACTACTGATCACAGCTAGGGAGAGAATATTTGGGAAGATGAACTTTTGATGCTGTAAATTCAGCCAGCCAACCATGAGAAGGTTCTCTTGGTTAGACATCTCTAACGGGAATCTTACTGCAATTAGTAACTTTCATGTTGGTATTATCTCTTTTTCTTTTCATAAGGGGGAATTTAAGTAGTACAGAAAAATCAGCTTTTTTAAATGGAATAGAGATCTTCAATGCCAGAGGCCACCTTCAAGAAAAAGTCTAATGGCATGCCAGTATCATGACATGGGTATTATTTTGTATCTTTCTAACTCCTATGACTGAAGCTAAATCAAAATTTTAATATGCCACGACATAGAATATCATGCTATGGTTTATTCTTTTCAGTATCCATATAGTTCTATTTTTATTAAGAAAACTAATGTATTTAGAAGTTATGTATACAAGATATGTTAGTAAAAAGCATATAGAAAGTTTTCTTCCCCTTCACAACTTAAATTGAGAATGCAGTCTTAGCCATGTAGTCTCCTCAAAGGTAAGGTTGGACATTACAAGTAACATAATATAACAAATAACTCCTTTCCAAAATGTGGTGGTTCTTCCTCATTCCTTAGCTATGCATTTCCACCCTCTTCCCCTTATCAGCACTGCTGCTTGGACTCAGCTATGCCTCGAGTCCATTCCAGGACATAACTTGGCTGAAAGTTAACCTTCCCATCTTCCTCCCCTCTCTCCCCCCCCAAAAAATAACAAAGATTATTTTTCTGGTTCCTTAAGTACTTGAACCCATGTCATCATCAACTTAGAGAAGTGCCAGCAGTGCCAGTGGCAGGAGCGGGACAGAGGCATGTAGCCAGCACTTGAGTACAGATGTAGTGCCAGCCTTTCTGGCCAGACTGCCAGCTGTCAGATTAGGTTAGCTGTAACATACAAGTAGGGTAACAAGACACATGCATTCACCAGATGTTTTCTCCCACTTCCAAGTGCATTTGGAGATTTAAAACTTTTTCTTAATCTATATGACAGACTACTATAGGGATAAGTATTTGAGTGCCTGAACTTTGAACAATTAAGTTCACAAATAGACCTATTTCAAAAGAATGGTTTTACTAGTACAAAGGACACCTTATCCTAGGAAGACCACAGCCATACCAGGACCTTTTTGCCAGTATTTCTATAATATTAGAGCATGCCAAAGTTTCACATCTTTACTTATCACTTTCATTAGATCAGTTTTCACAAGCAAACATTTAGGAGGATTGTTCCTTTATTTTGCATAACTGCATAACCATATATATCCTAGTTAAAGAGAGTAAGACATGTTAATAGTATGGGTTTACCTGACCCATACTGAAATTTCAGTTTCATCAACTCTATCCTTTTTTTCTCCAGAAATAACTAGGTAAAAAAAATGAATGCTTGGTTGTTTAATCTTTCTAGCGTTTATAAAACTGATTCAAAGCTCACAAACTTCTAAAACAAGATCTAAGAGATCTTTTTTTATTTGGGGAGGAAATAATTGTCTATCCTATTATGAATAGGTATCTTGAAAAATAAAATACATATGAAGTGCCACAAAATGCATGTATATAATTATGAACAACAATTGTATAGTTGCAAAATCAGTTAATAGTTATGAAATTACAGAATGGAGTTTGCCTGTATAATGAACACTTTTTTTGTGTGAATATACACACAGCAATGATGACCAGATTTTCTCCCAAAGGAACTTTTGCTGTTCCATATTCATCTCTTGCTCTTATTAAACCTATTAAATAGATCTGATTAATGACAAATCATATGGAAAAGACAGTGAACAATAATATCATTACAAAATTTATCATAAAATATGTATGCAAGAAATCATATACTGGCATATCCTCCCTTGTCCAAGCAATGCACAGTACCCACGGTTTCCTCAACCATCCTCTCTCAGTTCCCAATCACTGCATCCACTTGTTTCTCCTACTTGTTACAGCCTCCCTTCCCACTCAATTCCCATGCTCTTAACCTCCCTCCATAATTCCCCACTCCCAATCTTTGGGCAGAGTCCAACTTCTTCCCCCAATGATATTTGTTCAAACGCTCTTTCCTTGCATCCCGCTAAGGCCTCAGCCTCCCTCCACTGTCTCCTGGATCTGCTGTACACTGGGTCCATCCAGAGAGATGGACACTAATAAGCATTATGAACCCCAAATTCCTGCCCAAGGCAATCCTCGATTCCCTTGGATACTCTTGACAGCATTCAGTCCTACTCTCTCCTCCAAGCTGTCTAACCTACTTTATTCCTATTTTCCCAGTTTATCGCCCTAAGAATATTTCATTTCAATGACACTTGTGCTCTGGAACAGGGGCCATTTGGGAGCAGGGGCCATTTGGGAGCCCATTTTACAGAAAGACAGAAAAATCTTTGGTTCAAGTTTTCCAGAACAAAAGACCACATATAAAACCAATACTACGTAAAACCAATACTACGTAAATGTTTGAAAGAGTCACAACAGAAAATACAGTTTAAGCAGTATCCGTAATTTAAACAGTAAAATGGATTTAAGACATTATATCCCTTTGTTTGAAGATGCGATAATTAGTTCTCTGTGCATAGTCTAGTATTATAACATTCGTGTTGATTAACTTTGGTTAAATTACCTTGATTTAAGCAAGCGTATCTCCAGGACAAACATATGCCCTGTTCAATCATATCTCCAAGCTGAGAAAAAAAGCTGGGACTGCTGCTACATCTTCAAGCCTGTCACCATCTTCCAAAGGAAGGTGTCAGGAAACCTGTCCTTCCCATGGTGGTGATATCTCCTCTTATACTTTGTAATGGGTGTGCTCCTTCCCCAGCCCAACCTGACTTCCCACAGGCTACTCGGGTGTTAACCACCAGTGATACTACCTGATCCTGGTGGTTGCCTCCTTGATCTCTTCTCCCATTCAGACAATAACCATCAATAACAGTTCTGATGTGAGAATTCAGCTTGCCAGAATTCAGCTAAGGAGATAAGGGCTAATTGAGCGTGCACCAGCCCAAATTCCTCTGAAATGAAAGAATGACTATAAATGATCTTATCCCCAAGTATGGGGACAACCCAGAGCCCATGGAGCTCTCCGTGCACGGCAGCAGGCTGCACACCAGGATTTCCCCTTGAGCAGGGGTACCACTCAAGGATACTCCTCAGGCTTACGAAATCCTTGCCACAACAGATCTGTGATGACTCTGAACTTGTAAACTTTACCGACGTAACCAGGCACCAAGTTCTTTAGTCATAAACCATTGACCAGGTCTGGGACTTGGACTGGATCCAGCCACACCGAGGCTTCTCTCGGAAGGAGCTTGCAAAGGAAGAGGGTCCAATCTGAACCCTGTGACTCAGTAGGGGGGTGTCCTTGGTAATATTGTGTATATCTTGTACCCCATACAGTAAATAAGTGACCTTGCCATAGAATCTTGGGAAATCATTGTATCAATAAAATCTATTACTATTTCTTTCACACAAGTGAAGTGCATTGTTTCACTCACCCCCCACACTCCATTTGTTCCATGGCATACTTGGCAGATGCCAAAAACAGAGTATCAAAGCAGGAACTAGATTTAAGCTTTTCTGCCGAAACAGGCGTGAAGAGATATCTGCTCTTGTCAAACCATCCTAACAACTGAAATGACAATATTTTAGCATATTTGATTTGATCTAAACGGCAAGGCAAGCAACAGGTTAGCCTTGAACTATGGCTATAGGAAGAGAGGTTCCTTAAAGCAAAACACAAATTATGTATCACATCATTAGAAACATATACTGCTTCAGTCTAGTAGCACACGTCAACTTGAATAGAAGACTTTCATGTTACAATAGCCTCTTTTTTGCTCAGAAATTCCGTGCAGCCTAAAAGCTTGGGAGAGAATCTATGTTATTTTGAAACTTCTCAAACAGTAAATTATTAAGACATAATCAACTATTATGAATAATCCATCCACTCTTGTAAATTGGACCCTTACGGTGAGGGATACCCCATCCATTCAGGATGGATATCTGAGATAAACCCTTTAATATCAGTAGAATATGGTACTTGATCCACAAACAGCATTTTTCTTTTCCACAATTTATCCTTTGCTGTTAAAAGGGGGAGAGAGGAAAAAAAAAAAGAGAGAGAGAGAGAGAGGCCAACAATAAGTGCTTTAAATAAGAAAGCAAACAAGTTAAAACTGAAAATATGCCAATAAAGTGACAATAACTACTCTATGAACATTTCTTTCTGGATGTCACTATCAGTTTTTCCTTACCATATATTCCATATTGGAAGCTGGTGGATACACCTGACCCCGTAATTTATTATGAAGATCCAAGATACTCTGCATATCACTGTCTGTGATAGCCCTTTTCCCTCTCTGCTTGGCGATCCACCACTCACCATCTTCATCCATGTATTTTTCCAAAAGTTCCTCTAAGACCGTGGCATTGGGGAGGACTATTGCAGAAACTGCTTGAGCTATGAATAGCAAGGTAGTTACTCTGAGCCATTGCTGTACTACATACTTCATGATGAATGATCTCAAAATGCGCAGGAGTTAGCTCCAAGGCAAAGTCTTTCTTCCAGGTCTGTTAGCTGTAAAGGCATAGGAGACAGCAAAGTAATTTTGAGACCGAAGTACTGGCATGTGCCAATTTGCTGAACAACAAAAGTCATGCTGCAGTGGGCAGAGAGTTTGCCAGTATCACTTTAGGGAAGCAGACTAGGATGCTACTTTGCTCCAATAAGTGTATGCTGCGGTTTCTGAAAGATAACTTATCTTCAACCTTATGAACTCAGGATCGTTTAAGTGGCTTTATAAAGTATATGGGCATGGCCACTTCAGGGGCTGCCTAAAAGAAAGCATGCTTTTCATATGTACTTAAAAGGAGGCAGGCATTAATGAAGATTAGTCTTCAGATAAGGTCTTCCAGGACTGGAATGTATTACTACCCCTGCCCCCTCCCCGCCCCCCCCCCCCCCCCCAATAACACAAAAAAAAAAAAAAAAAAAAACACCCACCACACAAGCTAAAAGGCTCGAAGGCTCACATTCAAATGCCTACATATGAACTGAAGAACTCAAGTTAATATGAATTATACACTCCCGCTGCATTTGAAAATATGATTTTGATTAAGAAAGAGCTTTTGTTTCCCGATTTCCAAGCCCCTTGTAACACAAGAAGTAATCAGCTCTGCCAAACAAGTGGGGGGAGACAGGGGACTGTCCTACTCGCTGAACAAAGAAAAGCACAGCTAACTCTTTGCAAGAGCAGAACATCCCCAGCCCTGCTCCTACTGCACGGCTGGGTACTTATCGGCGGGCAATGCCCGCGCCGGCCTCACTCCCTCCGCGGGGAAGCGCTTTACTCCCGCCGCACCACCCGCGCCGCCTCCATCCCCGGGGAGGACAACGGAAACACGGAGCCCGGCGCGGGGCAGAGGAGCCCGGGCCCAGCACCCCGCGAGCCGAGCTCCGCGGCGGGAGG
>JAWLRI010000963.1:3243281-3302570 GCA_034781795.1 Crypturellus tataupa | reverse complement strand
TCCCAGGGGGCCTGTCCTTTTTTCCACATTCTGTATACCGCCTTCTTCTGCTTGAGCACTGCCACAAGCTCCTTGCTGATTCACGCAGGTCTCCTGCAGGGATGCACTGTTGCTGGGCGTGGAGGAAGTGACACTTGAAAACTAGCCAGCTCTCTTTGGCCCCCTCTTCCTTCTAGAGCCCCAGCCCATGGGATTCTTCCGAGGAGGTCTGAAGAGGCTGAAGTTGGCCTTCCTGAAGTCCATGGTTGTAAGGCTACTTACAGCCCTGCCTCCTCCTTGTCAGATCCTGAACTCCATCAACTCATAGTCACTGCAGCCAAGGCTATCCCCCACCCTCACGTCTCCTACAAGTCCCTCTTTATTTGTTAGCACGAGGTCCAGTAGCCCACCTTTCCTCGTTGGCTCCTCCACAACCTGTGCCAAAAAGTTATTGTCAGCACTCTGCAGGAACCTCCAGGACTGTTTGTGCCTGGCTGTGTTGCCCTTCCAGTTGATGTCGGGGAAGATGAAGTCCCCCATGAGAACCAGGACCTGTGACCGTGAGGCAATATCTAGTTGTCTATAAAAGGCCTCATCAACTTCCACGTCCTGGTCAAGCGGCCTGTAGCAGACACCCACCACAGTGTATCCCACATTAGCCTGCCCTTTAACCCTTGCCCACAGGCTCTCAACTTGCTGATCATCCACTCCCAGGTTGAGCTCTGTGCATTCCAGTTGCTCTCTCACATAAAGAGCAACTCCACCACCTTGCCTTCCCAGCCTCTCCTTCCTAAAGAGCACATGCACCTAAATCATGCTATTTGTGAACTCAACTACTTGTTTTGAAGGCGATTGGACCTACAGTTGATAGACTGTTTGTGAATCCGATAGTGCCAGAGTCAGGCCTATAGTTGATCATTGTCTTTATGAACTCAATTCGCTGTTTTGAAGGCAATCTGACCTATGGTCCACAGACTGTTTGTGAATCTGGTACTGCCAGAGTTGGGCCTACAGATACTACGCTATTTGCTATCTTCCCCCCCACACTTCAAACTGCAACAGTCAACTTCTACACCGCAGAGAGATGTGAGGAAGAACATGCAATGTCATTGAACAAGAAAGCACACATCACAGAAAATGCACTGTGTCTTTTCCCACCCCTGAAGAGCATATTCTTCCTTATGTTTTCCCCCAGTTTCTGAGGCAGTGTTCTCTCAGTGAAGTCTCTAAATTTCTTTTCAGACATTTCCTATACTAAAATTGAAGTTTTCAGAAGCTATTCAAATACTGCCTTCTCTTCCTCCTTTTCTCTTTTGTTCTCAGGATATAGCTACATTCTCTTTCCTTTGAATATGTATTTCTAGTGTCTTGTTTTCGGCAATAGCTTTTACAGCCTTTGTTCCACCTCAAATGTCAGATGAATTGCTTAGGTGTTGAAGGATTACTGTTTTTTTTTACCACAGCGTAGCTCCTTCTAAGTGATTTTTAGGTGTAATTTCTGACCTTTCCAAAGAGTTTCCAAAAAGAGCACACAGTTTTATATTAGGCATAATGTAAATATCACTGTGGTTTGCATTACAATAATTAAAATTGAAGAGAACTTGGCCAAGTAGACAATGGTACTTTTTTGATACAAATTTGCATTTCAGATTTGTCTTCCCGGCCAGAAGTACATAAGAAAACATCCCTTGACTAGTAGTTCTGCTAAAGAGTTCAAGCACTTGATACCAGAAGATAGAATATGGCATACGTCAACCCGGTGGATACAGAAAGACAGCTTTTAAGGATATAATGAAACTCATCTATGAAGCATGATCAGTTATTTAGATATATTAAAGCTGCCCCTTACTCGGTCCCTGAAAACTTGCCTTTTTCTTTTAAGGTTAAAAAAATAAAGCAAATCAACTCAAAGGAATATCAAGTTTAAACACCAATCATTTTAATTATTTATTTAAATGTATACATGTTACAAAACAGATCAAAATGATGTACATTTCTTTATAGTTTCATAATATTAGAAGATGAAAAACAAGATACAAATTTATATCTCAGGTATAATGTGTATAGCATCATATGACAAAATGAAAGAAATATTATACTGGTAAGTTCATTGCAAGACGTATTACACAACAAACTTTCTTCTCAGAAAAAACAGAAACAGCTCTGCCCATCCAATTACCAAAAAAGAATAAACAAAAAATGTGAAAATATATAATGAAAGTGGGGGAAAGGACATTTCATTGCATAAATGAAACTTAACATCACTTTGGCTTAGGTTCAGATAGAAAGAATAGAAATGTCATCATTGTCCAACATTTCTCAATCCTCAGAAAAATCCTATTTCCTTATTGCATATGAAAATAGAAAAGCAGTTGTAAATGGATGCTTCTCAAGTGAAGCCTGCCTTTAAGCACCTTTTCAATTACATAAGAGCACCCTACATGAAGCAAAAGTGTTTAACTCCTCAGAGTCATTAGAGTCCAATATTACCATTCACTCCTAAGAAACAAGTTTATTACTCTAAGTATTGTTTATAAGATACTTCCTGATTTATATGATGATATATTGAAGATCTAGTGAGTTTGCAGCATGATATACTGTTCAGTGATTTGAACAACGGACTGTTATGAACTAAACATAACCTGAGGGCCATTCCCTCTCTTGCATGGCCAGACAAAAAAACCCAACACGTAATTTATATGGACTGACAGTAAAAAGGATTTTTAAAGAATTTTCCATGTGATTGTTAAAGGATAAGGTGCCAAAACGTGGAGGAATTATAAAATCTTTCTTCACTTTGAATTTTGTCTGTTGGCAGAAGACAAGAAGATAATACTGAATTGCAACCATTTTTTCTGCAGTACTTCACAAAACAGAGCTCAGCAGAGTGTGGGTAGCTATCAGCACTTCCGTATGTCTGTTCCATTAATCTGTGTGAATTTAAAATGCTCACAGTATGAGCAAAAGCTCTCCATTAGCAGAAAATAGCTATCTCTAAGCTAAGACAGACTCAAGGTTAAGCAGTAGAAAGTCTTGAAATCATGATCAGTAATGATTAATTAAAAATCTTTTCTTGCTTTTTAAATTCATTTTCTCTTGAAAGAACCAGTTTGAGAAGTCTGTGATTATTCCAAGTTGCTATTGAGGGAAAATTAATTTTCCCCTTATGAGTCCATATGTGAAGATTTATGCATGACTTCTTTAATATAGTCAGATCAATTATGACTCAATAACCAGAATAGGAGAATTTATTAATTATGCACAGCTTTTATAAGCACCATTAAAATGATGCATGCTTAGATTCCATGATATCATTTCATTTTAAAAGAGGAAAGCACCAGATTTGTCCTGAACACCTAGTTGTTAAATTTGATTTTTTAAATAACATATTAACATTCTCAACCACAAGAGGGCATCCATGCTAACAACCTTGTAGAATACACACACATACATATATATATGTATATATAACACACACATATATCCCTCTTTCCAATGGGTCCTAGCAATGATACAGAATACTTTTGCTGTGGGATTTTTCCATTTCTCGGTCTTGGTGAGACAAAAGTCTCATTTTTCTGTCTGTCCAGTCCTAGTAGAAAGCAGCTCTCCTTCAAAAGAACTACTCAAACACTAGTTCTCCATGACACCTGATCCAACACCTCTTGATTTCAGAGAAGAACAAACTGATCTCAAAGAAAGTGAACATTCAGCTTCCCAAGACTAGGTGGCAAGGTCAACCTTAGGTTTTCTGAAGTCATTTATTATCCCAGAGAGACATTTTGGAATCACTAAAGTCAGCTTAACATCAGTCAGAAATCATTTCTGTCAGAGGTCTTACTTTGCCCTTAATTTTTTCCTCTGGCTGTTGGCTGAGGGAATGTTCCTGTTTGTTTGGGTTTTGAATAAAAATACATTTTCCCCTCTGACATACATAAAATTCTCTTTAGATCCCAAAACAACTATTAAAAAAAGAACTTTGCAAGCCAATCTGACTTAGGAGTAAATCATATGCATAAATAGAAAAAAATCTCACAAACACTGGAGTGTATATGGTAATATCAGAAGTAAACCTCATCTTTCACAAAAATATTGTGTAACTTCAGCACCAGAATATATAGGTTAGCACCAAAAGCACCAGTTGCTACTCTTCATCTTAAAAGTTTAAATGAGCCAAAAAAATCACAAGCACTTGTTATGGCCTAAAGAACTGCACTCAATGATTAATTATATCAGCTACTTCCTTTTCACTCTTACACTCATCATAATATTTTCACCACAAATATTTTGACCTTATTTTAGTTCATGTAAATTTTTATAGTTTTATATTTAGAATAGACTGAAAGTCTGACCTAATTTCTCCAACAACCAGGCTGCCATCAAGGCACACTGCTCTGTTCATGAGGAACTGGTTCAAATCTTTAACACCATCAGAACAGCAATGGGGGACAAACTGCCTTGGCATAGCCTTGAACTTGCCAACAATTTGTCTCATATACTGCAAAAAGACATATGAAGTCTTCAGCACTTTTCAGTACTCGTGGTGTTGCAGTGCTTTGTGTCAATCAAGAAAAAATGATAATAGAAATCAATGGGGTTCAAACAGATAATATAGAAAGGTCTAGAGTAAACTACTTATTTAAAAAAAAAAGAAAAGTGGAAGGGCAAATTTCATGTGATAGTCAAATGTCTGATTAGCTGTAATCTACTCTGTGAAATGAAGAATATTCATCTGAAGGCTTGAGTGCTTGTGGTTAGTTTTATCAGGAGCTGCTCTTATGAAATTGTTTATACCCAGATTATTTTTATTGCTGTCAGCTACAGTGTGATTACAAGAGAATATCTAGCACCATTGTGGATTGTTGTGAAAAACCTGCATATCTGTTTGTTAATAGCTAAGTTTCCTATGCCCATAGAAAACAAAATATCCTACAAAATGAAGATATTTGTAGAGACTTAAACAGTAACAGATACAATAGCATATATACCCGTTATAATAATTTCAGCTGAATTACAGAATTATAAATTAATTTACAATGTCAACTCCTGTTTGGAAAGTGTACCATACGACATATAATTTGCAAGTTCCAAAGTGCATAGTTATGTATCAGACCTACTGTTGTAGGTTCTACAGATTAACCTGAACTCTTATTTATGCTCTGCTTTCCATGTTGCATTAAAAAAAATAAATACTGTAAATACAAAACAATGTAAAGGTGCACTATCCCATGCATGTTTGTCCAAAACTGCTCTGTCTGGTTGTATTTCACTCCCAAAACAGGACTGGATTTTACTGAGACAAAGCACTTCACTGTCCAAGCTCTGTTTCCTTTCAAACTATAAGGAAAGACTTCTATATTTCAATTGTTGGGATACAAATTAGCAGAATATTACAAGCATTGTTCTTCTAGAGCATGGACACATCTTATTGTCACTAACTAGAAGAGCTACAGATCAACTGCTGACTTTCACTGAGTGATCAGATTATGAACAGATGGAGAGGGGTTGTTTGGTACCTTGTAAAGACACGCATTAACGTTATCTTGTTGGAAAAATAATAATAATAATAATAATAATAATATGTGAAAAAATCCCATTTTTTATCACCAATATTCTTTATATTCTTGTGACAGACCATTTTAAACCAAATTTTAAGCACCAAATTAGTGATTTTTGAAACATACACGTGTACTACTCATGAAATTATGCTTTGTTGTTGTGTTTGTTGCAGTACATACTGCTTTTCAAAGCTCACAAATTTCAGAGGCCTAAGCTCAGTGCAAGCAGAGTAAACATGTGGAGTACTTTCTGCCAAATAATATAATGCCAAAACTCGAGGCTATTTCAATGACAGCTGTATATAGTAGTTGTGGCAGATGTTGGATTTCCTCTTTTTTTTTTACAATCTGTTTTTTTTTTTTTTTTTTTAATGCCTTTAAAATGTTCTGGCCCTCTTTATAAGCATGAGAAATTCAATTTTTGTCAGGAATGTGTGAAAAGAACCCTCACAATTTCTTTAGAAATTTAGAATTCTGTCACAAGCCTGTATTAAGTTTTAATTAAGCTTGATACATTTGTAGTCTTTTATTTGGAACATGTTTTTATATGCTTTTATATCTGAACTATCCTCAAAAGTTTCACCTGGGTGAGTTTCAGTCGGGGGACAGTATATATACTGGTATACACATGGTGAGGGGTTAAAGACTTAAGAGTGGATAGCATGTATTCATTTAAAGTTGCTTTGCAGCTATATATTTCTTTCCTTTCTTATACAGAACTAAATATACTGCTACAAAGTACCTCTTACGAGTGTGTTCTTATAGGCAAGGAGGCAAGAACTGAAAATGTGACTGTGTTGATTATACCGGTATATTTGAAGTGATGTAACCGTGTAGTTAGGTAAGACTTCAGGCTTGTGAGTCGGCCTGTTGGCCAGCACGGTTCCTTACTCCCTCTGTTCTTCCCATTGCACACAGACATTATTGATGATAGCAGCAGCCGTATGCTGAACTCATGAAATATCATAAATTAATTACGGTTGTGCATGAGGTAGGTAACATCCTGCAGCTTCGCTTGTACATATGTTTTGCTCTTCTCCAAGTCCCGTTGGCACTGCAGATGAAAGCACGGGTGTAATGGGAGTAATCCTAGGCAGTGCGAGGACAGTCTGGTGCTTTTGCATGGTACACACCACTGGAAAGCACCATGTTCAAAAAATGACCCTTCTCTGCCTAGACCTATCATTTTAAGTGGGAAGTGATGTTTTAGATATAAACTGACACATCTCCTAATGTGCTGTTAGTAGAACCTCATCTTCAAGAAGGTACACTTGCTAGGGTGAAAATTAGTTTTCTGTTCTT
The DNA here is from genome assembly GCA_034781795.1 of Crypturellus tataupa. NCBI lineage: Eukaryota > Metazoa > Chordata > Aves > Tinamiformes > Tinamidae > Crypturellus > Crypturellus tataupa. The sequence continues at coordinate 3,295,731 of JAWLRI010000963.1, read as the reverse complement.
TACATAATGTCAATCTAAAATGGCTAACGTGATCCATAAATTCTGAAGTGTTAAAAACAAATTCATACTATACTTTGAAAGCTAATTATACAAAGCATACAAAAAGGAAACATCAGGGTGTTATTACAATATCTCTGTATATATAATATGTGCAAAATTCAATATACAAGCTTCTTGTTATTCAGCCATTAAAAATGTAAACAAGTTAACTTATTTAAACCAATATAAGTAGTTTGATGTTACTCCTGGGAAGCAAAGATTGTTGGTACAAGAGCCTCCATAACTTGGAGGGCAAGCAGAACATGGGACCCCTACTTTATATGGTGCTTCTCCAATCCAGTTCCCCCTGAAAATATAAAAATGAACAAAAATGATTAGTCATTTGAGAAAAAGCCTACCTTATATTGAGAACAAAAATATATTTATTAATGGTATCTGTTTTGAGAGATTAAAGTTAATATTTTGAGTGATAACCTTTAAGTGTTCAGTTACACAAAATGTGTAGCTATATTTTTATATCTGGCTACTGAAGAACATTGATTTACTGATTCAAAAAAAAAGCCCCAGTTCTTTTGGTTTCCTACCATCAAATTTTGAACTTTTGAACCTCCGATTCTGGGACATAATAATCATTCAGCAAGCACACTTTCATGAGAAATTAGAAGCAGGAATATTGATTGAAAGTTCTCCTAGAGGGTAGAAAGACCAACCAAGAATCTTATTATCAGGTTATAATGGCCTGAGTCCACACTGCGAGTTCCTGAGGCTGAATTAATTTGGTTAACCAGCTTAACCAGCTCTGAAACTGGTTAAGAAAAAAAGGGAAGATGGAAACTATTCACAACAGTATCTTCTTAAAAAGAATAATATTTCTGAGTTCACAGGGATATCACAGGTTAACACCTATGGTAGGAGGAGGGCACAGGCTCCCCATCTGGTAAATGGAGCTATGGAAATGGAGCTCTAGGGAAAAGCAGCACAAGTCTGGAGAGCGCTCACGTGAAATGAGGTAAGGCTGAAAGATCTGGAAACATTAGAAAAAAGCACTGAATCTTTTGGATGCTTATGTAAAGGCCCAGACCTTTAGAGCTTCATGTATCACTCAGGATGCAGGAAGAAAGTAAGTTAAAATTAGATTTTTATTTAAATGTTATGTCTCACAGAGCAAAGAACTTTCCTCTACTTTGCATGTGACGTGGTATAGAAGTGAGTAATGCGATTATTTATGAAACATTTTCTCATCCCCTACCTCCTAGCCAATAACATTGGATCAAAAGCCTTGGTCTGGGTTATGCCTTGGAAGAAAGTAGGAATCTCTCAAATAATTTGCTCATTCCGACTTCGCTTCCAAATGGGTACAGCAGACTGCGTACTCAGAAAATATGTTTAGTTTGATAACAGATATGGAAATCCAGAATGAGTTTGCTGAAAGCTGATTTTTACTTTATTCCCTATACAACTTGTGGCTGATTTTTGTGAGTCTATATTAGTTAACCATACACAGAGCCTTTGTAAACCCTTCATCTATCCCCCCTAACTTTACTTTTACCCTGATTTCAGAAACACTTTTTTTTTTGAATGTACAGTATGACATCAGTTAACATTATAGGAGATCTAATCCCCAAATCTTCACAAAATTCCAGATGGTGTAATATTCTTGTATTCTGGTTCATGCATGCTGATTTCTTAAAGGGACATAGGCCTTGTCCACTGGCAAAGACATATCTGTATGTAAGCCCAAGAACCCTAAACTTTACGTGCTTAACCGAACTTTATTGATTCTTTGGAATATGTCCTTAAGCCAGTAAAGTCCTCTCAGTACCCTTCTGTGACTGTGCAAGAAATCTATGTGAAAATCCTTATTTATCTAGCTATAGATCAAAATTCTGCACGAAATCTCTTCAAGAAAAGAAGCTGAAAACTCCAGAAAAGCTTACTGAGAATTTTAGACTGAGAAAATATAAGAGGTTATGAGTATTTTGTTAATTGACAGACAAGTAATGCACCTATGTTCACTTATGTATCATATATGACATCATTCATTGCTGTTTTGGAACAAAATAAGAAAAGTACCCTGCGATAGTTGTAATTCGTTTCCTATTTATTATATTTTCCTATTTATTACAAACTTTGTTTGTACCTTGTGCAGATCATGGAGCTAAAAGTCTCAAAGCTAAACTTTGAGGTCAGATACAGTTTTGCTGCCTGATATCCCTCCCATTCTTTTATTATCTCTCCTTTCTAGTAGTTATTAAAAAGAATACAGAAATATGGATGATTTTATAGGAAAGAAAAAGGCTTCTTTTTCAAGACAGTTTTCTCATCAAATCCTATCTAATCTTAAAATGCAAAACCTTTAAAAATTCTCATACTCTGGGAGCAGATAGAATAGTGACATGACTCAAATTCATTCTCTTGCATATTCTTTACCACAAATGGACGTGTGCCACTGAGAGTTTATGGAAAACATGTTCAATTAATTATATTTAGTTTCCTATGCAGAACTATGGCTTAGCTTAATATTACTCAGTTAGCGAAACCAGCAGCCTTTTACTGTCCATGCTATTTTTGAAGCACTGGTCCAAACTAAACCTCAAACCCACACTCTTCTTGTCCATATTTTACTGATTCATTCTGCAGCCATTTGTGAGCTTAAGATGATGTCCGGGGAATACTTGGAGAAAATTCAGTTCTACAGTTCAGTTCAACTTAACGCGTGACTAAATGCAATAGGGTCATGAATGGGTATCTATGATACATGCTTTGAAGGACACTAATACTGCAAGATGAAATGAGATTTGTAGACAATGAGCTTAGCTATGAAGGCTTCATAAGAAGCCTTTATAATAGGGCACTCTTTATGCAGTATGGTCATAAGAAAAGCTATCATCTTCACAGCAGTGTGAGCTCAAGACACACAGTAATGATGTTCTCTAAGGCCTAATCTACAAAACGATTCTGTACATGAAGTCCAGCTCACCATAATATAACAGAGTAAGGAAAAAAATGGAAAGCAAAGTGGAGTCCAGGGTAAAGGGTGAGAATTACAGTAAAAATAATACTAAAAAAAAAAAACTTTTTTGTTCCTTACACCCCTTTTTTTTTCTTCCTTGTATACTAAAGCTGTACATTTGTTAAATGTCATGTTAGGATGAATGAGCAGCCCACAGAAATAAAGCGCAAATATAGGTGAAGCGGCAGAAAAAGAAGTAAGCAGTCTTATGAGAGGACCCACACATTCATGAAATATAAAAATAAACAATATTAAAAGAGAGCAACTCACTTTGGGGCATAGTTGCATACCAAGTAAACAGCTTGTCGCCAAACCGATCCCCAGACGTTCATATTGTGGCATGTGTGGATTGCGCAGCCTATACGATTGGAAGTGGCCCAAACCATCTGAATAAATATTTGTTATTGGTGAAGTTCAAATTGCAAAAAATATATATATACATATATATACACACATTTATATGAGAGAAAGTTATAAATACATAGCAGAAAAGTCCAGTTTTGGACACAGATTTTGAATAGAATGGAATTTATATAACCTGTGTGTAATGTGTGCACATGGGTCCATAGCACCGCAGAGGACACCTGGGGTTGCAGTCCTGAGGATAAGGGAAAGCATAATCCTTCACTTCATCATACCATGGCTTTACCAGCTGCAGGATGGATCGATACCTAGGTTTGTTTAAAAGACAGAAAGAAAGGCATCCCTTTCAAATATAGAAATTTTGGAACTTTCTGCTGCTAATCCCTATGACTGACTAAAGTCATCTAAAGGCATTTCTTCAGATAACACAAGGGCATAAAAATATTAAGCAATAATACTTTTCAATCCAATGAAAATCTTTGCAAAGTATACATGCATATAAATTATTGCTAGAATAATGGGAGAATATTGCATTAAGCCTAAGATATGGATATCAAAGATTGAAAGCAGTTATGTAATATATCTGCTACCTTCCAGTTCTTACAGACAGATTTTGGCCCAAGAATCTCAGTAAATAGGAAGGTCCATGGTCCCAAATGCACGTAGCAGCCCAAGCTTCTGCAGACTTGGCAAGAGTTTCATCCCAAACCTGACAAAATAAAAAATCATGAGCTGTAGTACAGAAAAACACACATGACAGTGCAAGAATACAAGAAACGGGTATTTTAAATCTTAAGTGCACTAACATAGCACAACACATTTGTAACCTAAAAAAAAGACCTCTTGAATTCCCCAAATCATGGACCAGCACATATAGGATCTGAGCTAAATCATCTACATAAAATCATAGTCATAGAATTATTATGGTTGCAAAAGACTTTCAAGATCATCAAGTCCAACCGTAAACCCTTTGACAACCGTGCCTGTTAAACCTCTAAGCACCTCATCTACACATTTGCTGAACACTGCCAGAGATGATGACTCCACCACTTCCCAATGTCTTACTATTGTTTTCATGTAGGAATTCTTCCTAATATCTAACCTGAACCTCCCCTGGGGCAACAGGAGGCCATTTCCTCTTGTGCTATTGGTAGCTATTCTGGAGAAGAGATCGACCCTCGCCTCACTACAACCTCCTTTCAGGTAGTTGTAGAAAGCAATAAGGTCTCCCCTGAGCCTCCTCTTCTCATTACCCCAGCTCCCTCAGCCGCTCCTCACAAGGTCTGTGCTCCAGCCCTTTCACCAGTTTTGTTGCCCTTCTTTGGACACATTCCAGCACTTCAATGTTCTTCTGGTGGTGAAGGGCCCAAAACTGACCAGGATACCATCCATTGGTCTTCTTGGCCACTTGAACACACTGCTGGATCATGTGCAGCTGGCTGTCAACCAACACTCCCAGGTCCTTTTCTGCCACACAGATCTCCCTTCACTTTGCCCCAAGCCTGTAGTGCTGCAGTCAGCTGTTGTGACTGAAGTGCAGGACCCGACACTTGGCCTCATTGGCCTGTCCAGATACTTCTGTAGTGCTCTCCTACCCTTAAACAGTTCAATTCTTCCTCCTAATTTGGTGTCATCTGCAAATTTGCTGAGGGTGCACTCAATCCCCTCATGCAGATCGCTGATAGAGATATTAAAGAGGACCAGCCCCAACACTGACCCCTGGGGAACACAACTCAAGACCGCTCAGCAGCTGGATTTAACTCCATTCAGCACCACTCTCTGGGCCTGGCCATCCAGTCAGTTTTTCACTCAGTGAAGGGTACATCTGTCTAAGCCATAAGCTGCCAGCTTCTCCAGGAGAAGGCAGTGGGGGATTGCCAAAGGCCTTACTGAAGTCTAAGCAGACCATGCCCACAGCCTTTCCCCCATCCACTAGGTGAAGAATCAACACATTTCAGATGTTACTTTAATTGGCTGGAAAGGCCCCCGTTCTCCTACCATTTTCTCTCTGTGTTGATAAGATCTATATGCAAAGAGGAACAAACCGCATGGATTCAGATGGAAGGTTCAAGCGAAGGAGACACACACACAGGTGGAACAATTCGTTTTATGTACTCCACAAAACGCCAACATATTTGAAATGAGATCTCAGGAGTATCTACAGGGCTACAGTGCTATAGAGGCCACTTGGCAGGTTTTCATATTTGAGGCCACAAGGTCAAGAAAAGGGATTGCACAAAGCAAAAACTATGAATGGTTTCCAGGTGCAGTATCAGCCACATCACTTCATTTTGCATGGGAGCTGACACTGCTCCCTGATTGGAATAAAAACAGAACAGCTCTGTAAGGAGAGCTTTAACCATTTCTACTCCCTAAGTCATTTCCTAAGGACAAGTGACCTTAAATAGTTTTTCTTTTTTAATATGTTTCCTGCTCATTTACATGCTAGGTTTATAACTAACTCCACTATTTTCTTCACAGCAAATAGAATTGCCTCAGCAACCATAAGGAGATCATCAATAGAACCTATTCCAATCTTAGAGCTTTAGATAAGGAATATCATAATGTTATATTACAATTCTGCATAAATCCTAGTATGTCTCAGTGTTTATGTGATACCCAAGTAGCCTCAGGATCCTGGAATTAGATTTGCATTTTTATTACTCGAAATGGAGTGTTTTGGTGAATTACAAGTAACAGAATGTGATAAAATTGCTTCTCCAGCCCATAGTACCTTTTCACATGCAAAAACAAGCTCATAAATCTTGACTGGTAACTAAATAGAGAGCATGCTCTGTGTAGTATGAAATAAGAAGCAAGGTTAGAAATAAATTTATCAAAGGATCAGGTGGCCCACAACACAAATATTTTCTGTACTATGAGCTACTACAGATGTCTAAAACACAGAATTCAGACTTTTAAGTTTCTAAAATACTGACCACAGGTACAGGACATTAATTCGTATCCGACTCCCTATGATTGAGAAGTTTTTCTAAGTGAAAACTATGGAATAATTTCTCTAAGTGAAAACTATAGAATTTATTAAGTTTTATGAGCATGCTAAAACATTGATCAGGCATTTGCTAATACGGAGTAGATGAGGTAGATTCTCAATTATAACTGAATATATATATAACACAAATGATCTTCCATTCAGGTCACCTTATGAGAAATATGATGGATGGTGCTTAAAGCAGAACAGGCTTTACACCTCTTCATAACAGGCCTGTGAGGAAAGTAAAAGGAAATCACCACTAAAAGGACAGGAGAAAGAAGTGATAGGAACAAGCACTCCAAGAGGGGATATGGTCCATGAGCCAGGAATATTTTGACTTCAGCTCTCAAAAGTGAAGGGAGTTTCCTGTAGGAGCTATAGGAGAGACTACGAGACAGGACTACTAGGACATGAGAGAAGCAGCCTGGAACTCTTAAGACACTGTTCAAAATCCAGGAAATGCTCCAGAGTCCAAGAAGAAGAAAATGATGTACAGACATTTTTTTTGTGTGTGATTTGTATCTCTGTTTTTTAACCAATAGCAAATGCAACCACTATCTGAATATCTCTTTACAAACTCTGTGATATTTCCGTGGTCTCCTAAAAAAAAAGGTTTTTTAACTTAAAAAGAAGACAATAGTAGGTGCAGATGTAGAAGTGTGCCTGGGAAGTGTTCCTGAGAGGCTGGAGTCACAAACTGACTGTGTTTGGAGCCTGCCCGGACCCAAGGGAACTTAAAAGTACATGAATCCAGCATGTGGGTCCAAATACAGCTGGCTGGTGTGCATTCTAAGGGGCAGTTCAGCCAGTACTGTGACACCCCATAAACACCCTTCTTTGCTGGGATTAATCATGCTTCTGGCATGAATGCTTTCTGCCAGGAGGTTGAACATGAGGTTTGCGTGCTTGCTCCTAAGTGACCTGGCTGCAGTCCCACAATTATCTGGATGCATACTCTATTTGCACAAATAGCACCGAGCTCCTGATTTTGACCCAGCATTTTTTCACATGCTCAACTGCTTTGCAAAAGTATGCAAAAGTATGTTAGGTAATTAAAAGGACTGTGAAGATTGGATTAGGTTTTCGCCATTAATGCTATCTGTCAACTAGGCACTCCCTTCTGCCTTGGATAATAAGATGTTCACCGACTTTAATTCTCTTTCAGTGCTTTTTCTGGTTCTCAGGCATCATCTGCAGCATTTGCTTGTAAAAGCCTCAGCTGGCTGTTTCAAACTCAGTTAAAAGTTTCTTTCTGGAAGAAAGGTGATGCTCTCACTTCTTCCAAGATGAGCACTTGATCATCTCCACAAGAAGACACAAATAATTAATACAGGTCAAAGCATAAAAATGATTATCTCATAACGATCTAAAATCTTCTTGATCATAAAAAAAAAGCACCGTTGGTTCATTCCTTTCAAAAGAAGGCTGAATCTGGGCCCACACTTGTGTTTATTTTTCATCTGAGTTCAGTTTCCCGTGTTGGGAGCTTTGGAGAAGCGAGATATGGCAAGGACGTTTAGGGCTTTTTGAATCCTTAAAGAAATAGGATATAAAGAAACACAAAAAAAACTTACAGCAAAAAAATGAAATAACTTGAAGGTCTACGGAACAGTTTCTGAACAAGAAGATATAAAGATTCAAGATAATTAGTAAGGGAGTTTTTAAAAAGAAAAATAAAATTGATGAAATAATGAGCTATGTAACGATGGCCAATCCAGCCTTTCTATTAAACACATTAAAGAAAGCTGCCTGACATAAAAATTGCAAAAGTGAAGAAGGAGAACGATTTGCATACCCAGTGGATCAAGATCTGAGGAGATGACTCACCCTCATGCATTAATCATGCAAACTCCCAGTTGCCAAACAGTGCTCATTCTCTCCCCAGGGAAAAACATATCTTTGTTTGCTAGGTCACCAGTGCTCGGGGAAGCCGTCACCTTTGGTCCATTCAAAATAAGGAGCCCTCTGAACTCTGACCACTGACAGCATCCACAGCGTCTACAGGGGAGATCTTCCCCACCCCTCACCCAAGTCTAATCGAGCTGCGACTGAGTTAAAGCATCTCTCATCACAGCTCCACTGGCAACTGGAAGTGCACATCCTTAGGCCAATTTATTTTTGCTTCCTCAGGCAAAAGGAATTTTCCTAGAAAGCTCTCTGACTGTGGCGTCTGCACTGGTCTCTGCTACACTAGCCTTGAGAAGAGCTTGAATGTGAGCCTTGTCAAGTGGGTTGAAAACAGGGAACAGGTATTGAGAAAGGTCAGTGGTTCATATAGGAAGTTCCAACACCAGAGAGCACAGACTTTATCATCTGCATCTGGGGTGCTTTGTGCACTCACATAGCAGCTACTGGTTGAGTCTCAGGTCAAGAGTATAATCTTAGCCTTAATAAATTCAGAGGGAATTTTGCCAGAATTGTACTCTTTTTTTTTTCTTCCTCTTTCTATGAAGTATAATAAGCATTGAAGCGTAGAAAAAAATCCTTTAATATTGAAAGAAATTTGTTGAAGCCTCCTAAGTTTTTGCCTTTTAATATTTTGTCACAGTCTCCTCCTGCCTCCTGTTTCTCTCTCAATTATTCTTAGAGAATTTATATGTAAATGGAATGGAGTTGCCCTTTTGTTCTCTGTTGAAACAGGGTTTTTTTAGTACTATGAAGTCCTGGCCTGGCTTTTGACCCTATGAGGTCCTAACAACAATGCTGGTAGGTACTTGAAGGATGAGGAAACTGGAGAAATATTCTGATGAAGAAACCAGAGAATCAGCTACAATTTTACAAAGATCTTTACAGAGCATTTGCTAAATGATATTGGGTCATTCTCTTCCTGTGTTGACAGCCATGCCATCATTTCAGAAATGTCCTATACGACCATTCAAATAGACCTTGAATTTATAAAGTCCTTTCATTCATTATTACAGCCAGAATCATATTTCTCCTATCAATGATTTCAATACAGTGGCTTTTTCTTGTCACTCTGCTCAACACAAGTCTTTGGGGAGATAGTCTAGTGCAGAATGGGAACTAAAACTGAAAAAACTAAGGTACCTCAAACTGCACTTTATCTGCAAGCAAAACACATTAAGCAAATATACTCAAATGAAATTTGATGGAGCTTTCTTAACTCGAGTCACTTTTTTTTTTAACTGAAAGCTTTCTAAAGAATGGCTGAATTACTGCAAATTACTGCAAATTGTTCTCTGGGTACATTTACCCAGATTTATTTTTTCAAAACATCAAGTTTGTTGATTATTTCCATTTTTTTTTTCTTGAAAAGCAGAATATGTCATATTCCTAGCTTCAAGTGCATTACTTCAACATTTAGTAACATTGCCGGAACATGAAAACTTTGCTGAGACATCTGTGAAGGATGAATTTATGAAGTAATGGTTGAACAAAACTGACCGAAACAGAGAAGGTACTAAAAACATGCTCAGAGTTTGAAGCACAGAGTTTGAAGTGCTGGTGTTAAATCAAACATCAGGCCTCAGGATTTTGATGGCATTAAGGGAGCATGTGCCATTTCAGTTCTGTGCCTTTATTAATGCAAGAGGTGTTGTAATTACTAGATCTTCAGGGTGACTACCTAGAGGTAGCCTAACTACTGTCTCCTTCAAGACTTTTGGTGGAACACCTCTTCATTTCCTTGCCCATTAGGCTAGAGTCCTTATAGTCCAGCTTCATATTACCTATGCTGAACAATAGCACTATTTATACTACTCAATAAGTACATTGAGATCAGGAAAATAAATTTTTCACCCATGCAAGGTCTGATTAAGGAACTCTGTCTACGAGTGCAGCTCCTGATTTTTTTTTCCTAAAATTTGACTGCCTGGAACTGTATTAAACCACTGAGGCTTAAAATACCACTATGACATGCCACAGTTGGCAGTCCAGCAGGCTGCAGGGAGCAGTCTGTATCTCTCTTGACCATCCGAAGGACCCTTGACACTTGGAGAAAGGACTGCATCAGGTGATATCCTGACAGATTTTTCCACAGTTGGAAGAGCTAGAAATACAAAACATTTACACAAGTATATTTAATAAAAGATGCCCATTAAAAGATTAAAAGATAATTTGATTAAATATGATGGACAGCTACATCAGATAAAACCAATCACGTGTCTCTATTAGTTTACTTTCTTGATGCCTGCAGATTCTCCATTGCTATAGAGAGAACATTTTAATATTTTGGCAAAAAGAGGAAAGCCTCTGTATGAAGGCTTTCTGTCATCATTAGTGATGCTAATGCATTGTAGAGTCTTCTAGATCACCCAAAGTGTGGCTAACTAAGTCAAGGAAAAAAAAAACTGAGTGTCTTGGAACCTGAAATTGGCCCCTGATGGGTGCTTTTCTTTAATTAAACAGATAATCCCCACACCTGCAAATGCAAAAGAAAAAAAAAAGATTTATTCTTTAATTGCTTTTATATACTAGAGTCTGAGTGACTTGTTTCCCATTTCTTCAAAACTGTATCTCCTCCTGATCCAAAAAATAAACAGAATTTTAATATTATATAATCTTGCACTAGAAGAAAAAATCTACGGGCACTCAGTAAATAACTTACTACTCCAAATGTAAAAATAAAGTACATGTAGTTAAAATGTTTATTTCATCTTTATTTCAGGCAGACAACAAAGCACTGATTTCAAGCAGTGAAACACATCTCAAGTAAAAAAAAGCACTTTAATAACCTTTAGAGATAAGAAGGTAGATTTAAAACCACTTTTATATTGCTGCCATTAAAGATGCCACCGCTAAGAATGAACAACTGATGCTGTCATTTGAAATTCCATTCATGTTTAGGTTGCTCTTAAAATTCAGAATTTGGAGGAAGTCTTAAGAGCATTACCAGGAGAGTATCAAGATTAGACCTGGCAAATTTGGAGAATGAGGGTGGACAGAAAGAACTTTTTAAGTAATATTTACAATAAGAAGAAATATTATTCCAAGGTGAAAGTAGACTAGAAAAGTAGATTTTCAATGAAAAAAATGAAACATTTTTCATTTAGATTTTTCCAAATTTCCAGATTTTTACAGCCAAAAATAATTCTTTTCCTGACAGGGCAAGCAAATAACTTTCCTGCAGTTCAGAACACAAATTTTCACAAAGAAAATATGAGGGAAATATTGTTCATCTGACCGAGTATTGTTACATCTTTATATATGCCTTATTGTGTGAGAATGAAAAGTCATTACCAAAGCAAAGAATTTCCTCTGCAAATTCTGAAACAGCTACTAAAGGCAATAGGTAGCAAAATCTGTGGTCTGCTGACAAACTAAGCAGATTATTAATACTCTTCTCATTTTATGTGCTTATCTTCATTACTTGGTGGAATTTTAGAAGTATTTAAGTTTGTCATGAAGGACGCTTTAAAAATATGTAAAATAGGTAACTCTGTTTACCTGAGTTTGTAAGAAGACAGATTCTGTAGCTAGATGAGATGGGCTAACTGGGGAGCTCATAAGGATGGACCTTTAAACTGGGAGGCTAATGGGGTTAGGGTATATGACATCATGATGCTAATGATCATTTTAAAACATTCAAACAACACAGAAATCTGCTTCTCTCTTTCTTTTATCATCATTATCCTTCATCTTTTCTGTCTTGGGTTTATTGTCAGTAGCAATGAAGCTCCCCTTGCTTGAACCAGGGTACAAGAGAACTCCAGGAGAGCATTGCTCTCAACATTAAATACCAGCAGCTTCCCTCACTAGTTTAACCTAGATCACTGTGGGCTTTTTAAAAATATAAGGTGTCAGCTTCCTAGCTGGTGTTGGATTTTTATCAGTTGTAAATCCTGTACTTAAGTACTGCATAAACCAGACAGCAAAATAGGTCTGTCGGTAGCTCAGGATCCTCCTAAAAAAAATCCCACAGCGTGGGATCCCACATCAGGTGTCTGATGCCAAGAGGGATGTGACTTAACTGGTCCCACAGCTGGCTGCCAACAACCGTCCAGCTGAACTGTCAGGCACCCAGTACAGCTTTTAAAACAAATTGTGAGTGAACAGCTGAAGAAAGCTGTATCAACCACTCTGCTCTTCAAAAGCTGATTTACGTGATGAGATTGCAAGTGAAATGTTGGGATATGCTGCTTTAACACAGTTGCATGGTAATAAGTCTTATTTTGCAACAGTAATAATAGAAAATGCCAACTTGTTTTTTGGTTTTGTGATCATATTTGTCACTAATATGCTTCCCGTGGTCTCATATTAGATTTTTCAGATTGTTATTTTTTACTAACAGCACAAACAAAACCATAATAGTTCCAATGGCCCTCAGAAAGTTGGCCAGCAGGACCTACTTTCAGCAGTGATTGGTCAAAAATTCAACCTTTTCACCTCAAACTTCTCATTTTATTCTCCCTTAGCCCTGTGCTATTGCTTGTTTGTTTAACTTGAGATCACAAGCACTTATTTCTAAAACACCAAAAGCCAGAGAAGAGAAAAGCCTGGAGTCAAGCAACTTCTTCCTGTGATAAAAACTTTGGGAAGCTGGGGGATGAAATCCTAAGTGTCCGGGCCATTTATGCAGCTGGTGTCTGCAGCTGCTGGTGTAAGTCCCAGCATGGATTAGCAGATGTGGACTGCTACTCCCCCAGTGCGCAGGTCCTGTCCTTTGGGGTCATGCAGCGTGCAACCTTGCACCGCCCTTATTGCTTGCACGTGCACAAGCCCTTTCCCTGAAATCCCACAGCAAAAGCCTCCTGCACAGCTCCTCTGCTGGTCTTTTGTTCAGGGGCACACACAGGTTTTACTGCTCGGAGATTTTCAGCAGGGCACCCCCACTTCAAAACTGGCGCAAAGATTAATCAGACAATCCCCAGCCCTTCTTGTTGCATGCTTTCTCAGCAGAGTGACTGGAAGGAGTGCTTCGTCTCTTTGCCTTTGCTTTGCTTTTTTTTTTTTTTCCCCAATACATACTATGTGATGAAAACATATGATCTCATTGGAATTTATGGACAGATTTGGCAAACTTCATGTATTTATTTAGGCTGTGAGATCATTTGGATTCTAGGCCATCTCTCTAAGAATAAAAGTTTTTTTTTTTTTGCTCTCAACTACCACCTGTTAGAAATCTTACTGTGCGTACTGTGATTGATGCCCACTGCATATGCAAATCCTTTCCCTAGTGTCTTACATACTAAGTAGAAAGATCACACAGCAAATTCCCAAAGTTTATTCTCTAGAGAAAAAAATCATGATGGAAATTGTTGTTCTGTACTTTATTCTTTGCAAATAAAACCAGGTTTAACGTATCAAACCACTTGTCCAATACTATGCTACGATTCAAAGTGAAATTGTGCAATGTTTTACAGTCAATTTACTTTCATGTATACAAGCCTCCTGACATCAGATCCACACTTCTGAAGCGCTCAACATTAGAAGGTCTGTTTTATACTCTGGGCATCAGCAGATAGATGTCCAAAAAATCTCATTGCCAAAAGATCTTTTCTTGGGAAAATTCAAGTCAATTTCTGGTCTACATTTTATATAAAAGCTTGCATTTCTGGGCATCTATTTTGTCCAAATTCAAATTCATACCATTTGAAGCTTGACTGCTGCTAATAGTCAATTTGTTTCTTCCAAGGACTGTCTGCATTTCTTTTCATTTTTGGCACAAAGCTTTTAAACAATAAGAAACAAGGAAAACTAGTAGGCTGTCAAATTTAATAACAATAAGCTTCCCTGACATGTTGTTATTTGTTTATCTTTTGGAAAAGTTAAATATCAGAGCGACGTATCTTAAAGTATTCAGTGCTTTCCTAACCTACTGCAAGGCGTATTTTACTTGGCAAGAGCTTATCTCAGAAGTGGCAACAAAAAGGACCTAACTTTGTCCAGCTCTGTGTCACCCTGACAATTTGTCATCAGTCTGACAGTGAAGGTGGATGACCTCTTTCATTTTAAATATCATCAGTGCAAATTGCCTTTTCTCAAAAATACAAAATGTGAATGGAAAATTTGTTTCTTATGCAGCATTTTGTTTCTCTTCTAGTGGGAAATCCACATTTTTACTTTTTTATTATTACTGACTTTTTCATTAAAACAAAAAATGTTCTTAATTCCTTTAAAATTTTTCAAAAAATACACCAGTTTTTTTCTAAGTAGTTCTACCAAAAGTTATGACAGCAGGCCACAAACAAAAATACATGGTAGTTTCTTCTTTATGCCAGATATTATTCTCTCTTGAATTAAAGTAAACCTTGGAGACCATCACAGAATACCTGGAGATGCATTAGCACATGGAGATGCCTGTGGTGATGACAGTAGCCTGTCTCCAAAAGACAAGTGCTTGCCTTGTTGTGGTTCCAACTTTTACTGTCTTTGGGATATACATTTCCATAGACTTGACTGGCCTATTCTTCTTTTCAGATATGGAAGGAGAACAAAAAGGTTGAGAAGTTTAGGGTTACTATCATCTCCATTCATGTATGAAACTAAGTACTGTGTACTTTGGATAGCAATTCTTGTGAAAAATGCCCTGTCTCTGTTTTTAGCCAAGAAGTTCAAGAGGTGCTACATTTAATAATAAAGGAATGTCTAATTCCAAGGGCTTTGGGCAGCTGATTTTCTAACAGACTTTCTAGCTTGTTTTTTATTTACTTAAACTCCTAGAAGGCTTTCTGCTAATACTAAATTTAAATAACGTAAATATTCTCATTTAAAACACCATCAAAATGGATGTTTGAAAATATTTATGCCTAAAACAAGGGAAAAGAACTCTAATACCAGAGCAAATTTAACACAGTCATTCCTGACAATATCGCTTTGGGGAAGATCCTCAGATTTTTCAAAGGTTACTTTCCAGGAAAGATCCTTTCTGTTCATTTCTTAAATCAGTCTTCCATCAGTCTTAGCTTAAAGTTCTTTTACTTGACATAATCAGTTAATTTAAACTGGTTGAACATGAGATCTCTTTCTGAGATTCAAGAGTGGCTCATAACCTTGTGTAGCTGAAATTGTTAGAAAAATTGGCAGTGTTCTGCACCTCATTGACAACCACCAATTAGTGCTGCAATGCAGGATTGACAGTAGTGCAGTGGGAAATAGGTAAGTGGATAAACTCATCTGGTAGGCAGAAGAGAACTGGGTAACTACATAGACACTCCGGCAGCTCGGGCTTACTTTCAGCTCCTCTATCAGTTACTGTGTTGTGTGTCTGTCATAGGCAAAGGCTGAGCATGCTGTAAAATGACAGCTTCCTTTCTTTCATCCCACAAAGTTACCATGCAGATGAAAACTCCCTGACTGGACTCATATAAATCACTTCAGTTCTTTCCTTTTTCTTCTAATTTTCTGAAAGGAATAATATTGCAGAAGTCACTAACCTATGATCTTCAAAGACACTGGTTGGTGGGTTATGACAATACATAGAAAGGACACGACTTGGTTAACTAAACATAGACACAAGGGTTAGGAGGGAGAAAAAGGAGCCAGTAAACATACCTCGTCATTAAAACCCTTTCTCATTTGTTCTAAATCCATTTGCTGTAAATCCCTCATGAAGAGCAAAGAAAAGTTATGGTCAATTGAGACAGATGAATTACACTGAGGGAGCTCTAAGCATCTCCTCTTCCTAGAAGACTAGATGGGCTGTACTTACACTTATTTTGTGCTCTGGCAAGATGAAAACTATATTAAGATTTTTGTGCCTGCATTTCTCTTTGATTATTTTATTTCAACCTTCATCATGTATACAGGATTTAAGGGAACACTACAATTCAGTGGTTGTGTAGGCTTCCAGTCAGTTCGCCATTGTGCCTTGTACCTTTAAATATGTATAGTTAAAATGGTGGAGCTAATTTTCTTTGACTCTTAAGGGTGCTCTTCACTGAACTAGTAAAGGAGTTGTAAATGGAGTGTAACTGTAATTTGCCCCAACATACAGAAGTTTTGGAAGGCACATATAAGGAAAGTAAGGAAACATTATATGCACATATACATCTTAATTAATGCCAAGAAAACTGTGAGAAAATATGTAAAGGGTACTGTGCAAGGTCAAACAGAAAGAGAAATTCTATTAGGCAGTTTAAAAGTGCACATAGAGATTAATTATCTGAGTTTTGGAGAAAAATATTTAGGTTAGACATTTGGAAATCATTTCTATTTCTAAGGTAAAATATGTGCCAAGAGATGTGACTGAGACAGCATCACTATATGTTTTCAGGAGCTGACAAGATGAAAACCATATGTATTTAATGTAGAAGGAAGTCCTGCAAAAGGACGTTCATAAACTGTATGAATTAAGAGATCCTATCCAACTCATTAGACATAAATCTTGAAGGAACTAGTCCTGCAGTCCTTACTCACAGACACAGATGATTTCAGTGGGACCCTGCAGATCAGCCAGGGCAAAAATAATCAAGGAACAAAATGTCCTCAAGATTTAGAAAGGTTTGTAAGAAACATAAAAAGACAACAGCAAAACTTAGCAAACGACCTGAGAAGCTTGGTATTTATCAGAAATGCTTTCAATTGGAGAACAAAACAAACTGATGCACTTTTTCCATGTCCATATGAAAGGCTTTCAGGCATTAAATAAGACTCTGTAAAACCTGCTAAAACATTTGGCAGAACAAATACTAGAAAACACATCTTCGCCATTTGTCTTCCCTATCACCTACTGCATGTTCACAGAACATTTTTAAGATTCCCTGAATAGCCAGAAACTTTTAGGACTGCAATTATAATACAGCTAATAGTATTGTGTCCACTAAGTAGGTTATTTTCTTGTTTCTTTGATTTGATTAGTGATTATTGTCTGCATTTTTTTGTCGTCAGGAATCAACATCTCCAAACTTGTTACTTTCAAAGTCATCTTTGAATTGACCTCAGCAAAGTGGTTCAAAGTGGCTCTTGAGGCATTAAAGAGTAAATAGATTCTTCTGTGACTTTTCTTGGCTCATGTGTCTATGGTAATTACTTTTTGTTCATTTTATAACAGTCTTTCATTTACAATTGAAGATGAATAAGCTCAACTTGCCCATTCCCTTCCACCTCTTTTGCAACCAGCTCATGATAAACTATCTTAAGCTATGTTGCCATGAAAAAACTCCTGGATATCCAAACTACCAGTATATTACTGACTACATACTGTACTCAGGACTGATCCTTGCAGAACTCCAAAAGATAAACTCTACAAGTAAGCAGTACTCATAGCTCCTCTTTCAGTATTTTAAAACTTCAGCAAGTTATCAAAATATCCTTATAACACTACCATCTATTTCTCTAGTTTGACTGTGGGAATCCTATGCAGCACCATGCCCAATGATCATTTAAGTTCTGCCATATCAGGTTTGTTGCTTCTGCTTGGCACTTGCAAAATTGGGCTCAGCATGTATGTATGCATATTCAAACTAGGTTCTGCATGCATATAGCAACATGAGTTGTGTGAAAAGAGTACATGGACTTTTAAGAAACTGCCTCAAGTCAGAATAACTGCAGAGAAGGTAAAAATAACAGATATTTCTCAGCATAACAGGTATTTCCTTAAAGAATGTTTTGGGATCGTACAGATAGTACCAATGGGTACTAAACAATGTGTTTTTAGAGACTCGAGTTTCAGCCAGCAGGATACTGCAAGTCTTTACTGACCTACCAAGTACTGAGATGTTCCAGAAAGGCAACACAGACTTCTACAGTACAAAATTAGCATTCAGAGTAAGAGATTTGTTTGTTTATAGACTTCATCTGGATTTGAGCATTTACATGCCTTTCACACTAGACAGCTGCAGGAAATTTTACACTTCACTTTTTCTGATTCATAAATTTTAAGGAACACTTTTACTTTCTGAAGGAAAAGTGTGAAAAATTTAAGTGGATGATTTTAACCCAACCTCTTCTACTTCAAAATCATGGTGTCCTCTTCTTAATGTGTGTATGACATCAGATTTTGAGGCAAGAGCAAACACTTAAGAATAATAATCTTTGTCTGAGAAGGCATGAAGGATACATAATAAAAAGGCTTTTTTTAAAAAATGAAGTTATTATTGATACAATATAGATCTGAAGGTTTTTTCTTCCCTTTTTCTATTACTTGGCATAGTCAGTGACTTTAGATTTGCCCTTACAATCAAACTTGAAGGCATCAGCAATACTGATACCAACACCAAAAGGAAGAAATTCTTTGAATTGTGCCTCATAGGCTGCTAACATCTTTACAGAAAGATTAGGCAAAGTCTCGTCAACCTATTATGCATAAGGATGGGCCTGTTTCTTTCGCTAGAGCGTTACAACAAAACAATATCTCACCTAATTGACTGACTAACTAGCTGACTCTTCAGCTTAACACCGGGGACTATATACAACAGAAAGCTGGAACAGCACTCCATCCACCTCTGAACTTAGATAAGACATGGTCCCAACTCTGTTTACTGCCAGGCTCATTTGAACATCCACTGCCACTCAAAACTGTTCTTTGAGACCTCTTATCAGAAGTCCTTGAGCGCATAACTTTCAAGGAAATAGATGTCTCCATAGGGCAGACAGAATATGCCCAAGGAATTGAAAATATGGAAGTAGCTGGATGTGTCAAGAACAAAAGAAAAAAAGTCAGGTCAGTTGTGGAGAACTGGAATCATAAGAACCAAACCATATTATTAAGTTCTAAACTCTTACCAATGAAAGAGAAAATGAAAATTGAAATATACAGAGGTGAGAATGAGATACAGTCATTTATGAGAAAAACATAACAGAATTAGAAAACAGAACAAAACATACTTTAACCTCTCTGTGTATGGGGAAAGATGAGATGTCTTTTTCTTGTTTCCAAATTACCTAGTCCTATATTTCAATATACTTACAGGGAGATTCCAAAATCTACTGCATCAACAGCTATCTCCAACTTCTCTAACTTGCAACAGTTATAATTTTTAAACTCTCTAATGTTAGATGAAGTGGGAAAGTCACTTTAATCACTGCAAGTGCATTTTTCCAGAATTTTGAAGCCAGGAATACACATTCTGTATCACTCCCAGCATGGGCCTGATTTTCTTCTGATGATGACAATATGCTTATCTTATTTAGGGAAATTAATACTGAATAACATAAAAACTTTTATACCTAACAGCAGAGCTCTTATGTCCCTGTAACAGATGCAGTGCCAGAAATAGAAATTATACAGACACCAAAGATTGATTCAACATCTTTCCAACTTTAAAAGGTTATTGCTGATAGCAGGGGTCCCCAGTCTGTGGCTTACCAAGAATATGACATCTTCAAAATCTTCCTACCAGAACCTTTCCATAGCCACATAACTGAAAAGATAAAGAGAAGCTACCTTCAGCACAAGCCAGATGGCAGAGAAAGCTATGAGATGCTGCCTACTGGACTCTCTTTTTTGCTCCATGAAATTTCATGAGGAAACACAGATCAACTAAATTCTGCAACAAGGCTGCAACCGTTCAAGTCAGTGTAAACTGACTTAACTGCCACTTGAAGAACCACCTTCAAGTTGTAACCTCTGCATCATTACCTGCAATCACCTTAGGCAGTGCTCCAAACTTTGCAGCAAGAACAAAGAACTTACTTAAGAGTTGGGAATCAAACTTGAAAGAAAGGTGTAAATCCTGTCCTTGTGATCACTGACGGGGTTATGCCAGGCATAATGCTGCCAAATGATGCCAGGGAGGTGCAACATGGTCTGGGTGACCCTGTTTGAGCAGGGAGATTGGACTAGATGATCTCTAGAGGTTCCTTCCAACCTCAAACATTCTGTGATTCCATGAAGTTTATGCTTAGAAGTATATTAAAAAAATAATCAGGGAAAGTCTTATTTTCAATGTATTTTACTGAACTGGCTAAGAGCATTATACTTACAAAACTCTCGGGAATATGACAGGGTGCTGGCTTCACTTAAGCAAACTACAAGAGTACATTTCTAAAAAACATAAACCAAAGGAAGGACATGGTAGGCTGCCATTCCCTCAGACATTACAACAAAGTTTATTTATGCAGAATCAAAGGAAACGTCAGCACAGAGCTCAGCACTGAAAATGATGACTAAGCCTGACTTCTGACCTCTCTGTTTTTTCTGTCTCTGACCTTTCCACTTAAACAAACTTCAAACTCAGAATATGGTATGGCTGCAGGCCTTCATCCTGCGAAGGAACTGTGAGCACACTCAGCTCTTTGAGGTGCTGCTGGGATGTGCTAAACAGATTGTATGATCAAATCCAGGTTTAGGTAACATCTGTGATAGAAAGATGTCCAAACTGTTAGTCAGTAGCTGCTTAAGAGGAGGATTTGTTATTACAATTATCCCCTTTTTATGTCAGGCTGGTGGTGTCCTGTTTCTTGAACCTGTTAACTGTGTGTTGTCACCTGAGATGCTCTGAGACTTTAAGCAGATATTATGCTGCTAATGCAACTTGTCTGTGCTTTTAAAAGACTGTGAATGCCTTAGTTAGAAGGTACAAAAAGTTTTGCTTAGCCAACCTATTTTTAACACTAGAGCTCCACAGAATGCATGCATTCAAAGTTGGAACATAAAATAGCAAACACACTGGCTTAGCTATTATCTTAGTGCCAAGTATGAAGTCACACTGAGTGAATAACGTTTATCATACCTGCAGGAACAGATAATTGACATTAAGAGCATTTGCCAATAATGGGAAAAGGTATTGACCACAAATAGAGCATGTTACGCAGGCTGAACTTCCACAGGGAAAATAAATATTTAAAATAAGTATCATATTGGACGAGAATTTAAAATTATTAGTTGCACACACACAACATGCAGTAAGTAAAACACATGAATATGAGCCAAACAGTCCATCAGGCATTTTTTTCTAAATACAGTTTTACCAGACTTTTTCTGAAAGTGCGATGTGCAAAAGTATTTAACAATGTTCTTTGGTTACATCAAGGCAAAGATTTTCAGCATACTCCATAGCAGTTTTGCAATGGGACTACTAGCACCTCAAACGTGTGGGATCAAATGCTGTAATCACATAGCTTTCCTCATGCCAACAAGCAGTTAACTCACAACTCCATTCACTTGGGCCCCAGCAGCTCCCCTGAGACTACTCATGGAAATGAAAATTCAACAAGGTGAATAAAAAGCTCAGAGTTTAGCACTTTTTTCCTTGCTTGAGTTAATTCAGTTTAAAATGTAGAAGAACACTTTAGTAAGAGGCAATAGTAAAAAAGTCATTTGTGTATTTAACCAAAATTCCACATTTTTTTCAGCTTAAAAAAATAAAATCACTGACTTATACTTTGTTATGTATTCCAACAGTTCTAAAATGTTACCCTTCCCTGAAGTAAACAAAGTTTACTTACCATGTATTCCATGTTGGAAGCAGGTGGGAAGACTTTGCCTCTAACTTGATTATGGTAATCAAGAATAGCAATCATGTCATTCTGTGAAATGTATCGCTTCCGCCTGGCTTTGGGAATTTTTGCAGAGTCCAGATGAGCTGCCAAAGCCGTCTCAATGTCAGTGAAATTATTGTTTGACAGGAGTAGGTCAGTGGAGTTGGGTAATGCTACTGCACTTGTTTCACAGAGAATGGAAAATAAGAAAGCACAACTGATTGCAGGGATTACTGTCATTTTGGGGCCAAAGAAGAAAGGCCACCGAGATGTTCAGCTTTTAGTCGGGGCAGTGGAAAACAGATCTGCAGAAAAAAAGATGTCAGGGTTGTGATTCTGTACATCTAGATAGCAAGACTGAGTGAATGGGCAGACTGTGATCAGACCAACGATGTCTGTCTACCAGCCCACTTTCACAAACAGCCCAGTCAGAACACGTGTTACTGAACATACTATGACTAAATCATAACATGCTCTTACTATAAACATACCAAATGAAATATCACTATACCATGGATGCCATAATCAAAGCTAGCATTCCTGAAACAGTGGCAGTGCTATCACACAATATAATGACACTGTATATCATAAATGGGGAGACTGCTAGAAACCTCAGAGTGTTATGTCCTGAAAATGAAAAATACATCCCAGGTTATGCCTTTCTTATATGCCTGGATTGAGTTGATAATGCCACACAAATAAACCAGTAGGCAAAAAAAATAAAAATAAAAATAAAAATAAACAATAAAACATATAAATCATGAAAACAGGACATCTTAGAAATAATATTAAAATCTTAAGTTCAACAAAATGTGATGAACATCGGATAAAACTGCATGCAAAGCAAGTTTATTGAGCTGAACGGCTTACCTCTGGATAATACCCAAAAAGCACAGTCTATTGTTCTCCCCGTGTGTATAGCACTCTCCTATGGGGTGTATGAACCTTGGTGAAGGAGTGTCTCTTACTACCAACCCCCAAAGCACCGAGCTCTGCTGGTTTTGAAGCTTCTGGCCACAGCAGCTGCTAAGAGCTTTTATACGTTACGGTCTGTATGATGCAGAACAGGCAGTTTCTCTGAAGGACTCTGCGGTGCCAAAAGGAGAGGGGAGGAGTTCAGCAAAGCGCTCGCGTGGCCATTGGGTGGCATCCCGCGAGCGGAGGTGGTTTGGAAACTCAGTTACGCCCCCGGTTCCTATAGTACAAGAAGGCAGCATGCAAGACGCTCTCTTTCAGTACTTCCTACCTTAGTTCTTCCCACTCGCTTTTCTTTGTTTCATGAGCATCACGCTGGCTCTGCTACTGTTATTTTATGTTGCTTTTTGAACATGCAAATAGCAGCATGAAATACAGAGAATTAAAAAAAAAAAAAAGTTGCTCGTGTTGCAAGCAGTGGGACGCTCTCAATACTGCAAGCAGCGGAGTGAATGAGCACTCTAGGAGCCGGTGGGAATCTGTTACGAGCGTCAGTTCCCACTGAGCTGTATCTGGCAGCAACAGGGCACGCAAGGGGCAGCTCACAAGAGCAGCATTTGCTCCATTCATCACTGAGAGCAGCAAATGCTCAGGGTACTGCCCTATCTCCTCCCTGGTCTGCCACCCATTCCCTGCCTTCCTTCTGCTGCCTCCCTGCCTCGTTCACATTCCTGTGGCACATGCGCAAAAAGTAGAAGCACAAAAGCCAAGGAAGGTTGGGACTAGCAAATATGTGAGTTACCTGAACATCTGCTTGTGTGAAGTGCAGGAAGAGCAGGATGGGAAGCTCCTGCCAATGCCTGGGAAACATCTGTTTCACATTAACTAGCCTATAGCTGGAATTACTTAGGCGCAAATCGGTCTAGCCACTCGCACATCAGAGCTAAGGGCAGAGCACAGAGGCCGTGCAGGAAGCTCACAAAGCAAAGCCAGCAATCCTTTTCTGGGAATGGGGCATAGGAGTAATGCTGTGTCAGGCTGCTCCTCACCAGGGCTAGGCGACCTAGGGCAATGTGCAAGAAGAGGCCCCTAAAAATGCAATAGAAATATTTTATGATGTCCAAAATGAAACGGGAGAGAGAAATACGACCAATTTGATTTTGCACCAAACTTTATCAAATTCTCAAATGTTTAATAGATTCAGATGTGCAATTAGAGACGCAATAAGGGAATTAAGTATTAAGGAAGTGAAGTCCAGTAGTTGGAGCATGAGGCTGGGAGCCAACACTCACGCTCTCCTTTTGGCTCTGCCGCTCACTCACTGTGTGGCCTAACCCAAGCCATTTAATCTCTGTGTGCAATCTGTACAGTGGTATAATAGTCTCTTACAGACATGTTCTAAGGCTCAAATAATTAGTGTTTGATAATGTACTTTGTGATGAAAGGTGTTAAATAGGTATAAAATATCATCACTAATTTTATTACCGTACCTCTATCCGGGTTGTCCAGGACCAATGCCTATGCTGTAGCTGCAGGTATTCCTTTACATGCTTATACAAGAATTTTTAAACGCTCATTTATCTTTGCAGGAGTAGATGTTAGATGATTCATCTCATCCAATTTTCTTTCTTCAGAAATGAAATACATTTTTATTTATGTTAATGTTAAAAACTGTCATCCCATTGTTTGAATACAATGGGAACGATTCTCAGCTCTTTTGAATTGCCACAGGTCCCTGATTTCATCTGAGTAGCAGTAATTTTTATCAAGAGGAAGAGTCCAATTTAGCATCTCACAAAGTTCAGAGGGCAAATTTTACTACTTAGTCACACTTTAGATTGCTATAGTTATTTCCTCAGAGTCATCCAGTGACAGGACTTAAGGGTTGTTATGACACATGACTGTACAGTATTAGCCACAGAAGAATTAGGATATATGAGTAAATGCTGTAAAATAAGTCATAATGTTCACAGCTGTAAAATTGAGCTGAGTTTCCCTAAGAAAAGACCAACTCATTAGATTTTTTTCCAACACTTGTGGGTTTTGCCTATTTATTTGTTTCCATGTCTAACAGGCAGTCAGTGCAACTATTTGTATAAGGAGAAGGGAAAAAAAAAAAAAGAAAATGAGCAATCAATCCTAGAAAGCACACTAAGAAAAAGAATATTGTAACTATGAAAGGTCTTATGGCATGAGAGTGCCTTGATCCACTCCTATTGTAGTAATAAGTTCTCAAATAAGAAGCAGTGATAGATAACAAAGGAGTGATAGTAGATCTCAAATGTGATAAGTACGGGACCTTAGACAATCCTACATATGTGTGCATTAGGTTTTATTCTGAAGGAAATGAGTCAATGACTTGAAATGCAGTGAGAGTTACCAAACAGGGCCAAAGAAGCCATACTAAGTAAAGTCCTGATTAAAGTCCACGCCAAGGAAAGGAGTGGATAAAATAAGCAAGAATGAAGGAAAAACCATCAATGACGTTTGCAAGCTAATAAGGAGAAAAATGAAAAAATGAGTGGAACCATCTGCAATATGCAGAAAAAAAAATATTTCTAGGCTTTTCAACAGACTTAGAAAAGTTAAATAGAAAATGACACTCAGATCAGTGACAAAATATCATTACAGAACAAAAAGAGGGATTAGTGAGACCATAGAATGAGTCAAAATGAGTAAACCTAGTAAAGAACAGAATGTGCCAGCTAAGAGAGCCACAATATAGTTACTTAACAGCCTGAAAATAAGATGAGGAAATCTTCCTGAAATTAATGATGGCAAATGTTACCTATGAAGAAAAACTGTGTAGTTCCCATTCTCCAAGAATAGTTGAAAGCAAAAAGTCTCATATATCCAAATTTCTGCCCTGTATTTCTAGTTCAAGAAATCTGTCAAGAGTCCAATGATACACTGAGAAGTGAAGTGGCATATCTATAGCCACCCAAGAATTATTTGTAGAGCAACAACTTGAGTTGAGCTGTCAAGTTCTAGACTCCAAATCTACCTCTACCTCTGATCATTCGGAGAGAGGAGTTTCATCATCTATCTCAGCAACAACAACAACAACAAAAAGACCTTTTTGTCACATAGGGTAAGGGGAGAGTAGGAAATGCAAAATCTTTCCTCAAGAATGCTTCAGTAATATTCAGTAATGTCTAATGTCCCTGTAGTATTATGATGACAGCAATGTTATTAAATACAGTGATGTCACAGAGATGAATCTCTCAGTCTGAAGAAACACAAGCCAGCTTTGTAGTTTCAGTTTAAGATTATAAATCCTAAAAATATGTGTCCAGAGCACTATCTAAACTCCAGATAAATTAACAACAGTTGATTTGAGTCAGGGAAACCTGGAAACTGATTCCACTCATCACCCAACATGGACTTCTAGTTCATTCCTGACGCAGTGGTTATCTGAGAAATCTTCATGGCAGATATGACACAGGACTCAAAGGAAATCTATGACCATCTGGAGTACAGCAGGTGACCAAAACAGGACATCTCGTATAGTACCAGAATTTACCCTTACTGTTGGTTTTTATGAGTAGCTTTTTCAACAGCTCTGATTGTATTGTCCATATCTCCCTTGATTACACAGGGGCCCTAAACACATAGCTTATATACAGTTACTAATTTTGGTGTCTTTCTCTTTAATTAAGGTCTATCCATTATAAGTAGTAGCTCAAAATCAAAGTCTTTTCCAAAGAAGATAAAGTACAATATGGGCAACTACATTCTCATCATGAAACATTTTTTTCAAACAACGCGATGCCCACGTTTATGCACCAGCTGGAACTTCTGAACAGTTTTATTATCTAAATTCTATTTAGTACCAGCTTTAATATACTGTGGAGCCAGTGGCAGAGAATGGCAGAGAATTGGGTAGGTGGCAGCAGTAACAAAGTAGGCATATGGAAGGATCAGGAAACAATTTCCTCAGGTTTGTTTATTGTTACTGGAAATGCTTCAACAGCATAGAAAGAATTAGTAGAAAATGAGGAACAATTATTTATAATGGGAG
The DNA here is from genome assembly GCA_034781795.1 of Crypturellus tataupa. Classification (NCBI taxonomy): domain Eukaryota; kingdom Metazoa; phylum Chordata; class Aves; order Tinamiformes; family Tinamidae; genus Crypturellus; species Crypturellus tataupa. The sequence goes on along the minus strand of JAWLRI010000963.1, from coordinate 3,269,103 downwards.
GAAATGCTAATTAGATGTAGCAAGAACTCTGCTTTGCCAAAGATTTCTGCTGAGCAGAGTGCATGCTGAAGACTGGGTCCAGGCTCAATATAACATTTCTTAGAAGTGAGGTAATTAGCACACTTTGAGGCACTGATAAAATCATATTTATTCTAACTAACACATCAGCAGGACCACTGCTGTAGAGAAACCAAAGGGTTAAGCATTTACTAGTCTAAGTGTACTTGTCATATTAAGCATACATTTTCCAGATGTGTTTTTAGTTATTGTGTCACATTTCACTACTCTGGGCATTACTATGATGTTCTTTTAGGAGTCTTATCAGAAGCAGTATAATGAAAACAAATGAAAGCATCAGTGCTTAACTTCTTTGGATAGATAAATTATAAAGCAAAACCTCCCAAACCATTAATGTAGTGTCTGCAGTGCTTGTCTTGTGGGCTTACCATGACCAAAGCTAGGCATTTTTTCTGCGTTTTCTCATATCTGTTTGAAAATGTCTCTTTATATGGTCCTTTAAGTACTTTTATAATTGAAGATGCAGTTGAAAAAACAGTGTACAGCACTACTAATCATTTTTCATATCAAGCACATAGGTTTATGTTTCATTCCTACTGGACTGACAAATCCTTTTTAGCACTATAAAGAATACTGAAGTGAAAAAGGATATTTGGATAGATGCTCTATGTCTGTCAGCTGCAAAATGAGGTTCTGATTCCAGTGCTATTTCATTACTCAACACTCTTAATATTTCTTCCTTTTTTTAATGAAAAGATGTACAGCAACTTGGCATCAGCTTTGCAGAATGGGTGTGTATGTTCTTTAGTATTTTTCCTGACCTTTAAAGGATTCATCTTTCTGCATGTGCAACTTTTGTAAGCAAAAGAACCTGTAAAAGGGTGTTTGACCTGAAAATACCCCCAAATTAGTTTTGCTCGAGGAAACTATATTTAAACCTGAAAAAAGTGTCTAAATATTTATTCTGAAGGCAGTATGATCTAGTGGCTTTGTGATTCTTAGCAGTGTAGTTCTTTGCAACTTCAGGCACAAGTCTAAATCTCTGACTCTACATCTCCTTCTGCCTTTTTTCTGCCTCATCAATTGTACTAAGTAGGTAACCTTTTAAGCCTAAGTATAGCATCGTTGGGGCATTGTGATTTATTTTTTATTTTTACCTTTTTATTGTGCTAGAGGCCTGCTAAGATACTTTCTTAATCTGCTAAGATACTTTATCTGCTAAGATACTCTTTCCTCTACTCTTTCTCTCTTTCATAACCTCTTTGTTTTTATGTTTGCTAGCTTGCTTAACATTATGAAGATGATATCCTAATGATGCAAAGTGCTCACTAATCATTATCTAAGAACTGTCACAGTACCAGAAATGAAGGAGGAAAGAGTTTCTCAAAACAAGAAAGATAGTAAGTTTTTAACTTGCTAATAGTTAATAAGCTAACATTTCAATGCCATAAAATTTTCCAAGAAATGCCACAGAAAACTTGAGCAAGAATTTTGTTTCTTCATAAGGACAGACAGCTCAACTTAAAAAGTAAGCAAAAGGGTTTGGAGGGTTCATTTTTGACATGGTTGGGTGAGAGGTATGATAAGCATGTACAGAAAAGTGAAATAGTGTAAAGCAGTTTTCAGACTGCACTACAGATATTTTAGGAAAACAAATCTCCTACAGTACATTTTAAAAGATACCAATTTTCCATGAAAACTCAAAGAGAAAATGAAACTTTTTGAAACATTGAACTACAGATTTGAGATGGTTGAGTTAAACATACAATTTTGAGGTTTTACGTAATTCCTAATTCAAAGCTAAATTGTAATAAGAATCAGAGACCTAAATTAGAGAATGAAATTGTTAGGAGAATGTGACTCTAACTTAAATAAAAACTACTAAAATATGCCAGATTGCAGCTAATAGGCACAACAGTTTGCAAACTAGTTTCCAGGCTCTTCTTCTAGGTCTTCTGGGAACTTCTGGGATCTTTGGATACTTCTGGGAACTTCAGGGTGCCAGATGCAACTAGGAGAAGGATAGTAACTACTCAAAGGTTTTCTTCTGCCAACTCTAGCAATTTTTAAGGCCCAGCTATTCCTATATCTTCTGGTGCTTAGATCTATATCTTCAGCTGACTCTTTATTGTCAGGCAATCAAGTCAACGGGTGTCAGGCACCCATTCAGCTATCTCTTGGAAGAGAGCTATGGAGCATTAGTGGAGAGTGCAGCTCCCAGGTGCAGCAATCTGTGCAGAAGGTTGTGTAGAAGGGGGCTGTGCAGGACTGATAACAACCACAGAGCACAGTCCCCAGCATCATCTGGAACAGCAATGCATGACACAACATAGTGAAGGACCAGATCACACACTTAAGGAGTTGTGGAATGAAACGTGCAGACTGCACAGCATCAGGGAAGATGAAAGCAAAATTAACAAGATCCTCACAGAGAGCTTGCATCGATGACTACCTGTACTTCAACTGCAGAGAAGAAATATCAGTAAAACTGCCTTGACTGATAAATAAAACTAAACATCAGTGTCTAGTTTATAGTAGTATATAGGAAGCATATAGCTTCTGTGAAGATTCTCTTCCTTCACTATGTATAAGACAAGAACTTAACTTTCATGTTCAGTAACTACAAGGCTGGTGGCCTACAGTTCCTTCTTCATCTTTCATATCCATGGAGATGATCTTACCGTAATACTACATTGACATCCTTACATTTATAGAATCACAGAGTCACAGAAAGGTTTAGGTAGGAAGGGACCTCTAGAGATCATCTAGTCCAACCCCCCTGTTCCAGCAGGGACACCGAGAGCACGTGGCACAGGGTGGCATCCAGGCGGGTCTGGAAGATCTCGAGAGAAGGAGACTCCACAACTTCTCTCTCACAACTCTTCACAACCTTTACTTTGAAGGTAATGGAGCCCAGGAACAGTCTGCCCGGAAAGGTCGTGGAATCTCCTTCTCTGGAGATCTTCAAAACATGCCTGGATGCTGCAGTCCCTTAATCATCTTTGTTGCTCTATGTTGGACCCTCTCTAAAAGTTCCACATCCCTCTTGTACTGGGGAGCCCAGAACTGCACCCAATACTCCAGGTGCGGCCTCACCAGAGCTCAGCAGAGGGGCAGGATGCCCTCCCTCCACCTGCTGGCAATGCTCCTCCTGATGCAGGCCAGGATCTCACTGGCCTTCTTGGCCATGAGGGCACATTGCTGACTCATGGTTAACCTGTTGTCAACCAGGACTCCCAAATCCCTCTCTGCGGAGCTGCTTTCCAGCAGGTCAACCCCTAATCTGTACTGGTTATTCCTCCCCAGGTGCAGGACCCTGCACTTGTCCTTGTTGAACCTCAGCAGGCTCCTCTCTGCCCAACTCTCCATTCTGCCTAGGTCTCTCTGAATGGCAGCACAGCTCTCTGCAGGGTCGCCGCTCCAACCCACTTTGGTATCACCTGCAGACTTGCTGAGGGTGCACTCTGTTCCCTCATCCAAGTCACTGATGAACAAGTTGAAGAGCACTGGGCCCAATACTGGCAGCACACCACTGGCCACAGGCCTCCTACTACACTTAGATTTCTGAGCTGCTTTTAGAGTCTCCTGTGATGGTACAGGCTCACCCTCAGAAAAGAAGGGAGAGGAAGGTCCTTAACTCTACCTTTAAGAAAAACATTCACTGCTGTTGAGTTGTTACGACACTCACCATAATTGTTTGCTTTGCTAGTGGAAGGTCAGAGATATTGACTTTGCCTGACTTTGAACTTCTTTTCAGCCCTATGATATATGACACTAGAACTCAGGGGAAAGAACAGTCTATATCTACAGCAGCCTTTTTCCCATTTTAGGAAGAACATGTTAACTCTCTCTGGACTTGGTTCAAGGTACTCTGATTTCTAATACAATTTCATGTGGAGGAGCATGCACTACACTTTAGATGGAGTAAAATTATTTTTAGCAATATGATAATTTTGTCTCTAAGTAGTTAAATAATATTAAAAATGATTCTACATTAAACTATGCTAAACTACATTTGTTTGTTGCAGCAAGCAACTGTAGATGGCTTATCAAGCAAGAGTTATATTCCATGAAGCTGCCATCTAACGGGCTTTCACGGCACAAAGGAAAAAGCAAATCTATTTTGTTTCATTTGACTTAAGTGACTTTAGTTACTCTGAAAGTGGGACTGTCTCATTTCTAAGAAACGATTAGCCATTAGAAAGATTTTCAAATTTCTGCCCATTTATGAGGTGATATTGTCCCTGCTTCAGTCATTCTCACCTAAGAATAAGATAGGCCTAAGACCAAAATACTCGTGCAGTCACTGCCATTTTAGATAGGGCATTCCCCTCAATAGATGCCTAAATTATAGACATCTGGAGCTTGTGCTGCATGTTCTTTTCCCTGTTTTTACATATGCTTCACTATGTTTCAGCAGTATTTGTGAAGAGAAAAATATAAAAGCATTCAGTACTTTTATATCAGAAAAAAATATATAGGTCTCATATTCTCTTTTTCCTCTTTCTAGTTACATCTGGTCTTCCGCTCAAAAAAAGATGAGCTCAGAAAAAAAGTCCACCATTTATGACATGAATAAACAGAGAAACTCAGTAGCATCAGACGTATGTTTGGTGTTGGTTACCTTGGCACTTTTTGCTTTACATGACTTTGTTCCTAATACTGAAATTTTTGATGCAGAAATCACTTTGGCATCTGGGTAAATGAACTTTTCCCATTTTGCTCCTGTTTTCCATAAAAACGGAAACACGCAGCCTCATGACCAAACATGGTTCACAAAGTGTTCTCTTCATAGATAAACCATACTTTCAATAGGAAAGTGAAAAGAATAAGCAATGTACAATGTTGCAACTGAGCTAAGAGTGCTTTTGTTTTGGTCAAGATATAAGGGACTCAACTTAGGTGGTTTGCAGCATCCTGGTGTAAATACTCATTAGGGAAAGCAGAGTAAATGACATTTTTCAGTTTTCAGTGAGCCAATAACTGGAAGGACTGTGGGAAAACCTTACCTTATAATGCAGACAGGATGGGTAAAAAACATTTCTTACTGCAGAACTGAAATTATGACACTGATTTTATTAAGTCTGCTCCTGAATTAAAATCTACATTGAAATTGGGCAGAGGTTTTTTTTGTTATTTTTATTTATTGTTATTCATTAAAACTAATTTTATAGTACTTATTCCTTGGGGCTAAAGGATTTTCAAAACATGACAATTATTTATATCACCTGAATTAAAAATATTATCACTGGAAATGTAACTGCTTTGCTGCCTCATTTTGAGATCTCTTCTGTCATCAGTAGCTTTCCTGTAAACACATCTGCATTCAATTTTGGAAAAATTGGCGAAGACTAAAGCAGACACCTTTAACTCGTGTCAATCTTCTATGTCCCATTAGATTATTTACACTTTTATGAATACAGGCAATACAATGGCCTCTTTGACCTCAAGCAATGATCTTTAACAAAGATCTCTGGTAATACAACTAGACAAAATATTTTAAGAAAGAGGAATGGTGGTGTTGAGCTTGTTTTTACAGCAGGTTTGCCAAGTGATGCAAATGCAAATTGGAATTCCACATTCTGTATTAACATGAGACAGAGCACAATATTATTCTTTGATGCCTCTCTAAATGTTTTTGTCCATCTGTATACAATAATGCTGATCTTTTGCTAAGAAAATGGCATTACAGTCTTGATCAAGTTTCAAGTCCATAAATCTAAATCAATTGATGAAATGCTTTAATTTAGTAAATCAAAGTCAAAGTTTTGACTTTAATATTGTGTTGATTAGACTGATTTCACAGAATCATTTTGAGCCGTTACATAAAAAAGTTCAGCTACAGTAGAGGCCAGCTCCACTGCTCATATGTAATCAATTAAATTCTACTAATTAAAACAGATTTTCATTTTGCCTCTGTTTGCATTTTTTGTGTGCATCCTTTTAATTAACTTGCTCATAACAATTTTGTACTGCATAACAATGATGGTTATACAGTATTTTACAAGTTATATGCAGGAATAGCTTCTCTCAGCACTGAAATGATGCCAGTCTTATTCCAATGTTCCTCTTGCTGGGATTTTTGGCCCCTGACATCAGGCACTTATTTAAACTGGTTGTGAAGCCCTAGGCTCTTAAGAGTCAAAACTGCGTGTGTTAAAGTAAACAGTAATACACAGTGACATGGAAGGCTTCATCTGGTCTACCTAAGTAATGCTGGAAATACAGACAGTCATTTTAAATGTCTATAGTAATTTAGTCATCATATAATAACAACTTCCATTTGTACCTCAGGCTACTCCTTGAACTGTCTTGATTGCAACAGCCATATCCCTTTAACAAGGGATCCGTATACACTTGCTGCATCTTAGAGAACATCTTTTCCTTCATCAGAGAAAAGATAGAACAAGTATATCTTGAACTCTGAAAAAAATAATTGGTAGCTGTTGATGCAGAAGCTAAAGAATCAGTGATCTGAGACACTTCTTGCTCACTTATCTGGAGATCTTCAAAACTCACTTGGACGTAGTCCTGTGCCACGTGCTCTAGATGACCCTGCGTGTGCACGGGGGGTAGGACTAGATGATCTCTAAAGGCCCCTTCCAACCTTAAGGATTCTATGATTTTATGATTCTATGACTTTGTGCTCCTGAACAAAGCTGAAGCCACAGGGACCATTTATGGTCCCACAATGTCCCAGTGCACCTGCAAGACTAGCTGAAATGATAATTTAATTTGTACCTGTAATGCAAAGTTACTGACTTCTCACCAACTTTCATCCTTAAGGTATGCCTAAAACTGTAAAGGAACACTGAAGTTAGGATGATATGACCTATCCCAACATATGTTAAGAACTGTAATCTTTATTTCAACAGAAGGCTTCAGGAAAGTGCACAGGATCAGAAAACCCCATCTTAAACATCTTTGATGCCTCAGATGGAACAACTTAACCAATTCTACAAAATATACAAAGCTGATGCATCAGTCTGTGTCAATATACTAGAGAAAAGATAGAAACCTTATTTAAGCTAATTTCATACTATGTATCAAATAAGAGTGACTTTCCATAATACAGGACATATTGCAAGCTCAACTGTGTTACTTTAATCTAACAGTGCAAAAAAGATCTAGCCAACAGGAATGAATGAAAACTTTCAGAGGAACAGGGATAAAGCATCTCCATCAGTGTTAGAGTGTCATCCCAATGGATGTGCTTCCAATATCTTAGCTCTTCAGACAAATTATTTTGTCTGAAATTTTGTTTGCAATTCCATTAATTGGCAATTAAAGGTATCTAAATCACCTGAGCCGCACTGAAAAATAATTAAACTACAGCCCCTAACTCAAATAACACTACAAATCATTGCAGTTAGATCTGTCAGAAAGTCAGCTATTGACTAGCAGTGACTTGCAGGTGCAAATTCCAGATATAATTAGGAAGACGAGCAACTTATTTTCATTAGATTGCTAAACTCAACTACAAATCTAACAAAGAAGCTCCACCACCATTATCTTGAAATGATTTTCATCTCTTTGTGCCAAGGCCAGCTGTGTCCCTCTCACCACTAAACACTGTATATAAGTGAATATAAGCAGCCAAGTTAGAATACAGCCCAGACATTCAGGAAAATACCCCTACTCTTCTGTAGTACTGTGGCATAGAAAATGGATTTGATGGGCATTTTTCTTAACCTTTTCCATTCCACAGTATAATTTGAAAATACGTTTATATTAAATATGCACTTGTAAATTTTCTGCATAGTTCTAAAAGACTATACAAATAAATATGCTACAGCATAAGTTGAGAACTGGACCGACAACTAGGGAAACCTTTGATAAGGACTCGGGGTTTGTATCTTTTTCTTTGCAATTCTAATGTTCCCCCATTAAGTAAAAAATACATACAAATACACACTTCTCCACTATATTCTGTAACAAATTATTAATTACCAAGATATGGCCAGCGTCCAATTCTCATAGCCTAGTAAATTCAAAAGTTTAAAGAAAAAGAAGAAGAGAGAAAGAGAGAGAGCAATATGGTATTCAAACCCACATACAAATAGTGTCTTCCTGAATCTGTATCAGCCAGGATCAGATCCTCCTCCTACACTGTAGAGCAGATCCTCTACCAAGGTAATATATCACAGTTTCAAATAATTTTCCACATGATATAGGACTGCTGTCCCCCAGCAGCACTCACAAATCTTTCTCCTGAATCTAGTTACTACCTCAGCATAACTTCTGATAGCAGCATTCTTGCTCTAGGCACAGGGAAGTCTCTTTAGTAATGACATAATGCAGGATACACTAAAGAGAGATTTTGGCATGGTTTGATTCCAGATATTTGGGGGATATGTAGATATGGTATAGGTCAGAGAAGAAAGAAGATTATTCATTCCCTTTTTCACTTTCAAATTAACTTCATTTCTCTCTCTCAACATTTCAGAGTGGTAATTTTTAAAGGTATTCATCAGTTCTGATAGAATGGAAGCAACAGTCACTGAGGAATTACTTTATACCCCAACAACAGCAGATTTGTTAGATAAATCTCTCAGAAGAGTCACCCCAAACTTGTACGACTGTTTAATGCAATGCAGTAAGTGCTGGTGCACAGAATGGCCTACTTGTTCATAAAGTAAATGCACACAACTGTCCAGAAATCCTTGCCAGATTTACATTTTGCCAAGAGAGATGCACTTCAACAGATCATCATTTATGTTAGCAGCTGGACAAATGAAAGTGGTATGACGCATGAACTGGCTTAAGGAAAATCACCAGTCTTTTACTAAGTTTAACTGGATATATCACTTGTCAGAGCATCCTGAAGTGTTTCTAACTAGGTAATGTATTAAAGAGATATTAGCAAGATGAAGAAGAGATAAGTAACATTTATGTCACACTAGATTTTGTACTGAAAATGTTTTCTTCTCTTCTTTCATGTTATCATCTTCTCTTTGAATTGGATGAAACTTAAGTCTTTCAACAAGTTCAAGTGCTGGTGTTATTACACCGGGGTTGGAAACAGCAAGTGAGAAACAGGTTTTTGATGCTTTAGAACCTGAAAAAGAAATTGAGAAGATGGTTCAAACACATGCTGCAGTGAGCTTGGCACATACACTAAATTTCTTTTTATTTTCACTAAAATCTGGAGAAAAAAAAATTATCTCAAACTCAGTACTCAGGACTACATTCAGATATATGTTATGTCATCTTAAATTGACTAAATCTTTTGAACAAATAGTTTTAAAAGCATTAACATTACTCAGGGACAACTGGAAGCAAGTTTAGTATGTCCTGACTACTCCATCCACAAGAGGGAACTTGGTGGCAAAAGTAAAATCTGAAGTGAAGATTCCAAAGCTGGATACGACAGTGACATAAATGTAATTAAATTTTCTTTATGACTGCCAAATTCCTTGTTTATAACCTGGTCTTTACTATAAAAGAAACATTTCCGGTTAACATCTATGCATTTTTAGCACATTCATTTATTGCTTATTTACTTAAGTAAACTCTTTACAAAATTGCCAAATCCCAATGAAGTAATCTCAGCTTTGCACAAAAGAAACTGCAGGATGCCTCTACCTCTTTGAGAGTTCACACCTAAAGTAAGTGACACTTTTTTGCTATTTTGCAGAACATATAGGTACCAAGTGATTAATAGTGATTAATAGTGATTAATAATAACTCTGACCTTTAAGCAACACATCTTTTTAAATTATTCTTTCATACACTTAGAACTCAGCCCATAATTACCAAATAATATATGAATCTTTTGAATGAACTAGGGTCCTCTCCCTGGCAATCTGTAACGTGCCTTCAAGTGTGGTTTTCACCAAAGTTTGCTGCTTTCACCGAATTTCAGTGAATTTTTTCTAACATTATCACATCTTAAAACTGTAAAGACAATTCAGACTTGTGAAGTCTTTTGAAAACCAATTAAGACAAGATCCACAATTCCTGGCAATTATGTTAGTAGTGTTCCTTTATTGATATTTTGCTTTAGAGGAAAATATACTTATGTAGGACCTAATGGTTTAAGTCCTTAAATACAAGAAATAGCATGGGAAAGATGTCATATTTGTAATAATAGAAATTTGTAATTTGTAACTTCTGTTCATCAGAAATCTTGAATTTACACAGCATAGCAGGAAATATGGTAAAAATGCTACTATCCCCAACTTTCAAGCTATGTCTTTACTGCAAAAGACAGAATGAGATCTGATACTTATTAAGTATTTTCTGGAGCAAGCAGAAATCTTTTCTAAATAGAAGAATTGTTTCTAATTGGCACTGAGCCTAGACGCTTGAATTAATACTGCTCTTCTTCCAGCATGATCACTAGTAATGAGACTTCATTAGGTGAAATGAAATAACCAGAAGCACCTGTGTGCCACTGCAATTATCTATCTATCTATCTATTTATTTATTTATTTATTTTTATATTTTTGTAGGAAAGCTAGAACATGCCTTTATGATGTCCAGGGTAATGTGACAAAAGAACTTCTCAAGATATCCAATTTGGGAAGGAAAAGATAGAACAGAATGTGCAGTTCCATCTTTCATTTTACTCTGGCTCTGCAAAAATATGGAATACAATGTAGCAAAATGCTATTTTTGTCAATAAACCAAGTAGAAATGATTCAAAGTACAAACACAAGAATCAGACCTGTGAGTAAGACACCATTTTTAAATTCCAAGAAAGATAATATTTTAAGTGAAGCATAATTGCTTGTTTGCTATTTGTCATCTGCACTGCATGAAAAACTTTCCTGAGGACTAGGCCAAAAACATGGAGTGAACTAACCTCACCATCACTATCTTTTACAAACCTCCAATGCAGATAAAAAAAATAATGCTCTAAATAGTATCTTACTATTAGGGAAGGATGAATGAGAAGGAATTTAGGGTACCAGCATAGGGCACTCGTATCACCTAATTTTAGTGCTCACTTTATATATCAACGCTGGAAGCCTATAAGGAGATTCACATTGTTAGTCTGATGATACTCTACCCTAGCTTCCCTTGCTAGTCAATGGAGAGAACAGCTCCTCAGAGTAGGGTTTTATCACTTATTTTTAGTAGGAATTTATTACCTTCCAATTTCAGAGTTAAGAAGTCAGAAAAAGAAGTGTGAATGAATAGTGGTCACTAGAGGAATTTAGCGCTTTTTTTTGTATTGAGGACATTTTGGGTAAAAATTATGTCCATATTAAAGACATACAGTTCTTTATTGATATGTTTACCCTCACTGTTCATAGACTGGATCATTGTTTAAGCCCTGGATACCAGAAGCATTAAAAAAAAAGGCCTAAAAGGCCTATACCATATTGTAGGTTAGGAGAAAGCCTATGGCAAATTCTATCCTTCCAATTCTTGAGAGCACTTTGGAGACTTGTATCTAGAAAGCACTTGAATGATTTGGCCATCTGGTGGGAATGTTATGGAATTATAGGCTAAAGAGGACAAAAGTGGGAAACAAAACAGTTCCAAATGTTTTGCTCTTTAAATCACTAATATTCCTGAAATATCCCTGCTTTAAAAAGAAATAAGTAAAACTGAATATTAATAAAAATTGTTCTGTTGTGAACTGCAGTCTAGCACAAGCTGGAAAGATAATTTCATTCATGTTTGGCATCAAAAGGAAAGGCAACTGAAAATATTTGGAATATATTTCTGGGTCTTCAAAGGCAGAATTTGGGTTTTGATCTGTATTTACATTAACTAAATTTATGGATAAGGAAGATAAAGGAATCAGATATCTAGTCCAAGATTGTCTCAAGCCCTGACTGATTTCCAGATGTCCAGTTAAGGGATCACGCAGCATTTTCTCTTAAATTCTTTTTTAAAAAGTCCACTTTTTAAAAGTAAGAAAATGGAAGTTGAAATATTTTGAGTTGTACTTGGAAATTTGGTAGTAAGATCGGCTCTAGGGTAACCGAGGCTTATGCATGTTCAGTTTGGATCCATGTTGGCAGGGACACAGGTATTTTCATCATATGCTGCAGTAGATACTGCAGAACCACTCTTTATAAGTTATCTTAAAATCTAGTGCAGCCATCACCATGCATTGTGGCCCACAGAGAGATGTGGGAGCAACTACAAAACTAACCCAGGACATGCACTAGATCGGATCGCCTGGATTTCTCCTTTAAGTCAAATTCTGCAAAAGTTCCTCCCAGAGCTCTAAGAAATGCCAGACTTCATAAAATGCAAGCATGGCATTCCCTTTGCTTTGATGTGGGCCTTATCTTTCTATTTTCAGTTCTAGGCCTTTATACTATCACCTTCACAACACAGTCAGAGCTCAACAGCATAGATGGAGCACATGTGCTGCATGGCAGGGTCTTCTGAAAGGAAACAAAAACTCCTGGAACTTGTATGGCTACACTTTCCCTTATTTTTCAGAATTTTAATCAACAAATGTAAGATGGAATTTTATAGACTACCCTTTACTGGCATTCTTTTTTTTTTTTTTTCCTGAGGAATTTAACTCTTCTGTACTCCCCTGTACTATAGACCAGTCTAAATATTCCACCAACATGTTAATCATGTTTAGTCCATGGTCCATCCCGAATGTGGGCATCATGTTTGCTGCCTGGAATGAGTGTTTCTGTGTGCTGGCTGGCAGCCCTGTAATGATAAGGGCTGGAGTCAGTGAGGAAAGGGTGTGTGTCTTCATTTATCATGGCTCAGGCTAGGGTATGCTTTCTCCCAGTGATTTAAGAGAAGACCAGCAGCGATACCCATCCTACTTCACCTCTAAAATCCCTAAATGTCCCTCACTTACCCACACATTTGTCCTCTGTGAGAAAATCCTTTCGGATGTACACAGTGCACTGTTCCCCATTTCTAACTGACCACTGCACTACACATTCTCCACACTGAATTTCCATCTTGCAACTTCTTATTCTTCTCACTAAGCAGTGCTTTTAGCAAAGACTGGGCTCTCTCACTGAAGTGCAGCTTTAGCAGTTAGCACGGTATGGGAGAGATTTAGAAGCTGACATTAAATCTGATCCAGCAAAGTGCTATGTGTTCTCTGCTCCTAGGGGGCCCAGCTGGGTCAGGTTATTTGAATGGTAGCTAAGAAGGCAAACTTAAATGGAAGTTAATAATTTAATATTTAGCTCTCAGACACTTCTGAAGTTCTCGGTCTTAAAGTCAGACTAGTTATTATTGTATATGTTTGTAGATTAGCTGTTTGTACAACGTGGGGTCAACAAGTCAATTACATCTCTTTGAACAGCATCCTATAGTAAACTCCGTAAGGGATCTTTCATCTTTCTTGCATTTCTTTATACAAATTTTCTGTACTGCTTCAAAATGAGAACACACATTGGATATTTTCTCTCTAACATTTGGCTGTCTGTCAGAGTGAGAGCAATGTTAGGTGTAAATCACAAGAGTGCTTGTTCCAACTTAAATATTATTTTTGTACTAGGTCTTAGACTATTCCCTCATATATCAGCTGTTCCCATGCAGACCAGTACAAGAACATCTGTTTAAAAAACAATCTGTTTATTTTAGTGTATCTCCAAACATTGTGCTTATGAAAGCATACGACAATATTGGGAAAGGGAGAAGCCTTCTTATTTCTTTGAGTTCACATGTTTGATTTCTTATTTTGAAGAAAAAAAGTCTCTTTAATCAGCACACACTGCTATTTTGTTCATCTGTCGTTGCAGTTGACAGTTGACATATGTTGGTTGGTAGCACATCTCTGCTCTCATTTAAGGATGAGACCATGCCACTTCTAAATATTCTAAATATTCCCAGCCCCAGAAACAATAGGCACCTAACTAACCATTGTGTCTAATTAAGTGATATGGTAGACTTTATACTTTCCAATTATGGTTATATAAGGAAGCAAGTTGCTTGTATTTTCTTTTCAAGTAGAATTTAGATTTGATTTGAAATGTCAAATAAATGTCTATATAAATTCAGCTTTAGACATATTTTAAAAAATACTATGTTCTTCAGTGTTCTACCTGCTGCTGACATATCCATAGTTTAACAATGGATAGATTGTATGAGTAGTTAGTGCAGTAACAGATAGAATTCAGTAGCTACTTATTGCTGCTTTAGAAAACAAATCGTTTCACAAATCTATGAATCTTTTTATGTGACAATTAAAAAAACCACACTATTTACTAAACATACAAAGTCTGTTAGGTATATCTATTTCCACCATGCAGGAAAGGGAATGAAACAACACATAATTCAGAACCTAAACAGCAGACATGTAGCGCCCTCCACACATGAGACTGTTCAGGCCTGATTACTAACAGCAACAGCTAATGCTGTTTTCTGCAGCCGTAACTTAGATCTCTGATTTCTTGGTCAAAAGAAACATTGCATCCATTGCATTATTCTATAAAGTATTTCCAAAATGCTCAGGCTGAGTCAATAGACCAGGGAATGTTAGACAGTTGTTCCTGTTTCTCCTGTGTCTACAAGGATAAAAATAGATTACAGAAATATTGCTGCTATAACAAAGCTTAAATTACTTTTCTGGAAATGTTTTGGAACAAAATCAATTCTCTTATATTACAAGAACAAATATTTTCTCTTCTGTATATATTTATTTGCTATTTCAAAAGCATTCTTATTTCTTCACAGTGGGAATGGGATTGCTGTGTCCAAACTGGTTACCATGGCTGCCCTTTTAGAACACAGATTATTGAGCCAAATGCCACCTAGGAAACACAAATCATTTCAAAATATGAAGCATGTACTGCAGTACCAAGTTTACTCATATGCTCTACGAAGTTGCTTGTACTTGTTGGTCTGCATGTCAAGGACTTTTCCTGCTCTCCAGGGCTTGCAGGAAGCTGGTCATTGCCACGCTTTGGGTTTAGGACTAGAAAAGAGCACATTGTGGCTTGCAAGAGGGAATATTATTGAATTGAAAAGCACAAAAGTGCTGGTTTGAAGAGGAGAAATAAATCTTAGTTAGGCATGAGAATAAAGTCATGGAACTGAGGGTTTTATCCTTTTTTTTTTTTACCACATTCAGGTCACTTGAAAGCCTTTTCTTAATGGCTTTGTCTTAATATGTTCTCTAGCGATGGAAAGAAAAACAACAACAGTTGAATGCCCAAAGACTCAGAAATACTAGATCACTTGGTTAATATGCTAAAAAACATGAATCACATATCAGTCCAAAATAAACTATTTTTATTGAAAATGTATTTTCAGAACACATCTTTTGGTTTGACTTTATAAAAATACACAGTACCCCCCTTTGTGGAAGAAATATTTTTCCAGAAGGAATCCTCCCTAAACAAACAGGAATTGTTTAAGGCAACTCCTGTGACTCAGGGCCACATGTTACATGCCGTTTCTTGGGACAGGGAGCTAAATGGATTCTTCTGGAAGATACCTGCAATTGTAGCACAAAAGCTCAAAACGTGACTTGGAATTCCTTACCAGTAATGCACAAACTGCCCATGATGGGAAGTGCTTGTAGGTTTTGATCATTGTTACATTAAAGCTGGACAGTTTCTATAGATAAAAATTATGTACATGCATATATGCACACTCAGTCTACTTATCTCAATCTACTTGTTTTTTCCTTTGTAGTGAGCAAGGATGTAATCCATGAGATAGCAAAGGACATGCTGCATGCTCATGAATGCAGTCCCTGAGATAGCAGAAGACAGAATGCTGTCATAACCAACTGCTGAAGTAGTAATAGAGAGCTCGAGGTTATGCGAACTGGTTGAAACAAAGAAGTTTGAAGGGCGCATGTTCGCTAACAGAAAGGTAAAAAAGGAAGAAGGAAGAAGAGGAGCCTTCAACCAAAGAGACCACCAGAGGGCTTGGAAGACCCCCTAGTGACAAGGAAGGGCAGGCGCAGAAAAGGAGGAACTTTAGAGAAACGGAGATAAGAAAGGAATAAAAGGCGCTTCCACGGGCTATAAGGCACATGCTGTTGGTGGAGCAGAGACTCCCTGGCCGCCCAATGCTGCTTGCTTGCTATTTACAATAAAGCATACTGGCAAATCAATTGGTTCAGAGGATTTGTCAGTTTATAACACCTTTTTTTGGTAAACCACTGCACTGAATTAGCATAAGGATCAAGTACTTCCTGGCCTGTCAATGTACATCTTCTGACTGAACATGCATAGTCAAAGTACTGAATATTTTGACTATTCAATCACTGTCTTGGAAGGACAAAGTCACCTGGAAAAAACCGCTCATCCTGTCTTCTAGCCCTGGAAAGTCAGACAAGTAGCTCTATGGGCAACACTGGCCTGCCCTAACACCTTGGAGGAGGTCTGAGTGGCTCCTTTGCTAGCCAAGGCAAGTTGAGTTCCATCAGTGGTACTAATGCCAGAACTTACAACAATGCCATCAGCATGACAAAAGTCAGAGAAGCTGCCAAAATGACATAAGCTGCCACACTCATGCCTGAGAACCATCATTTTTTCAAAAAGACAATAAATTTCAGAGAGATAGAATTAGGGAGTTTTAGGTGAGTGCACCTGGATGAGGTATACAGCAAAGGCAGAATCATTTCAACATGTTTAAGGTGGAAAAAAAATGAGAAATGGAGTGCTGGATCTGTATTTACAGGTCAAAAAAAAAAAGTAGGAATGGATAGAGTAGATGGGAAAGATACTTAGTAGAAGGGAACAATGAAAAAAAAAAAGAAGAAAAGCTGGAGGAAAGAAAAGGAAATTTCCAAGGGTATATGGTTAAAGCCTTTTTTGGGTAGAAATTGTGGAATACCAAAGGTCTTTAATTTAAGGGGACATGAATTGATTCATGAAACTTATACACAAGGTGTTTTAAAGTTATGCAACTTGATTAAAGATATACAGTTTGAAGATATACAACCTGAAGATATACAAAATGCAACTGGAAAATAAGTATAAAGGGACTATCAGAATCATACCAGTTACACATAAAGAGTAGCTAAATTGTTCAGAAAAGATAGGAAGAAAGATGAAAGAGATGAAGCAACACGTGGATTTGCTGATACGATAGATTGAAAAAAAATTACTAATACCATCCTAATAGAATTTTAGAGGTGAACACTAAGGGTGGATATGGAGATGAAACACTACAAAATTGTTACAAAGAAATGACTCTTTGTGCTATACAAATGTGAGAGGCTTTACTTTCCCACGTACAGGGAAAGTAATTACTATTAATAATGATAAGACCTTAAAAATATGACAGTTTAAACACAGACACTAAGACAACTAAGAATCATATTACAGACCTAGTCTGAAGACATATAGAATAGTTGACTAAGAAAATAACCTTGCAAAGGAGGGGTTCATTAAGTGATTCATCCTAAATTAAATTAAATGATAAACAAAAAATCCCAAAGAATCTCTATTCCAATAGCACAAATTTGATAAACAAAGGGAAATTCTAGTTAATGAAATCAGCTGGACTTAACTCAAGACTTATATATAGAGGGAGGTTCAAAAATATCTAGAGCACACTCCCATTTAAAAAAAAAAAAAAGAAAAAGAAAAAGAAGTGCAAGGAAGAGCTTCAGACCTAACTAGATGAATAAACAAAAAGGAACATTATATGTAAACAGAGGGCTGCAAAAATGGGAAAAAAGAAAGAACAGAGCGGACAAAAAAATATCTCTTAGAAGTCAAAAGTCTAGGGATAAAATGAGACTAGCCAAAAATCAAACTGAGTTAGACCTTTAAAGGGTATTAAAACAAATAGGAAAGAAAGGCATTTCAGGAATATAAATGAAAACAGAATTAAAAACACACGCAAACACACAAACAAAAACAGCCCAGGAAGTCCAGAGTTGAAATTAAAGATAACCTAGGTATGGCCCCCATTCTAAATGAATAATTTGCCTTTCAGCTTTGAACAAGAGCAATTATTTCAATATGAAAGGGAAGAGCTAATACTTATGCTTGGGTAGAGAAGATGATATAAAGTCCTATGAGAAATAAGGAGCTAAAATGAAATTGCTGAGCCACTGGAGAAGGCAAGGATATACCTAAAGGTATACCATTGGCATTAATAAGGGTATTAAATAGCTACCGAAAATAAATTTTTACTAGTATTTAAAATATTTTAGATAATGGAGAATGTGTATAGACCATCTCAAAGACATTCTATTGGATAAGATTGATTCATTCATACTCTCTCTCTCAAAAAAAAGTATGTGAGAACGCATTGAAAAAAATAGATTGTTTTGAGGACAAGACAAACTGGAAAAAAAAAACAGATTAAATATAATAGTTCAATGTAAGAGCATTTGGGAATTAATAACAAAATTTTCAGTAATAAGGTACTGAAAATAGTAGAAAGGAGAAGCTCCAATCAGACTTGGGAATGGAGTTACATGGGAATACAGTGCTCCATAGACAGTAGGGAAATACTAATGTTATGTGTAGTATGCTTTTAATAGAATGATACAAACAATTTTGGTCATCTCCATTCACAAAAAAAAAAAAAAAAATTAAAAAAGTAATAAAATCAGAAGAAAGCCAAAAAGTTGATAGAATCAAAAAAAAATCTTCCTGAGAAGGGAAAATTTGTCTCTTTTATGACTAGAAAAATTAGTGGTAGAAACTTTATTATGGTTACGGAATCATACAACAGTGTTATCTATTTCAGCCTGTCGTCTGGTTATCATTCGAGGTTATCAGTGAAAAACTACGCTTTTTTTTTTTTCTTTCCTGAGTCTTACCCTCATATCTAAACAACTGAATAAGTGTTTTGTCTTATACACAATCGGTTTTTATTTTACATAGGACTTTCTGAATGAGCAAGTAACTTTGAGTTGTCATTCCTACTGAACTGCAAAGACCTTGCCCTTAAATCATGAAGATGCTTCTGGAAATCCCATCATTACAATGCCTAATTTCACTGTAATGGTTGACAGTTCATTTCTTTTCTTGAGGGTAGCTGTTGTCTTGGAAAGTGAAAATCTCAGGCAAAATTCTTTGCCTCGTCTATGGAGTGTTTTTACTATCAGGTTTCAAACCAGACTTTGAGTGTAGTGGTATTCAGTAACAACAGAAATCCAGTGGAGAGAGCAAAGATGGATTCTTTCCAAAACTGGATATGACTAATCTGAACTTACTGGAAAGCACACTATGAAGGGGAAGTTTTTTAGCCTAGATGAGAAGCTGTCTTTTTTAAGAGGCTTCTGTATAGAATAGAATTATGAAGAACTTTCATTGATTTTATAAGAATGCTTCTTAAACAATATATTTACATTATATTTATGATAAGACTCTAAATGGTCTTTTTTTCCTGTTTAAACCAATATAAATTCTGTCTACTTCTTGAATCACTGCTAGATTAATTCCATGTCCAAGGCATTTTTGTGACTCTCCTTTTTATTCACAGAAACTTCTGGATTATCCATCTACTGGCTCCACTTATTAGCTCACAAAATCCATAGGTCTTCCTTATTTTTTATAGAAATTAAATATGCAAGGATTAAAAGCTATTATTATGTCACCGTACACAAAATCTGCAAGCTTCTGTCCCCAAAGTGTTGAGCTGTTGAATGAGAATGACTTACACTAAGGTAAGCCTAGTTTCCCTTCTGCTCAAATAAAGAGAAAAAATGCTATCCTGTAGCCTTCATATCTTTCCTGAAGATGTTTTAAGTCTTATAATAATGTACTTGTCTGTCTTAATAATTTTTCCATTACACATAAAAAAAAAATCACAACAGGTTAAGATAAAGCAATATTGTCTGTTAACAAAAAGAACAAAAGTAACAAAAGAAACCTCATGTAAATAAGCATGATGTTAAAGACTTTTACTCTAAGTAGTGCGAAGGGCACAAATCCTATATTCGCAAGCCAGAAAAAATGGAGAAAGTACAAATGAGAGGACAAGAAATCTCGTAATTGCTTCCTTCCAATCTGTCTTTTCTGACACAAGCTATCCAGATTTTGTTGATTTTTTAATAATTATTCAGCTGTGAAGGCAGTAAAAATTATGCAAAACCATCAGAGCAAAGCTCTGTAGTATAATACATTTCACCACTTCTGAAAGGATTGAACTATAAGTCTACATCTTAAACCGAAAAGTGATGTTTCAAAACCCAGAGCCAAATTCTGCCACTTCTTAACTACTAACTTATAAAGTTCTCCAAAATGCAGTAATGCAAGCTGATAAATCTTTTATGTCATCATACTCTAAACCCATGTTAAGAATTATTGAAGCTAAATGTTACATAGCTCATATTACTTAAGTAAGTGTTACCCAGAGCAGCTTTGTGAAACCGCAGTAGAAGTGAACCTCTGAGGCCTCATTCACCTTTCTTTTAATCTCCTACCCTTGCGTAACAGCTTGATTATTGGAACATCCTGTTAACAGCAAGGATAAAGGCACTTGTGCAACGTGTTTGCCAGCAATTACTACAAATTAATATTAATTTAATAAATATTATGTTATTTAGATTGTGAAACACGACTGCAATAATTGTGTAATTTACAATTAAGATGTTTTGGACCATTGCACTTCTTTTTCTCATTGCTCCCTGCATAGTATTTGCTGTATTTACTATTGCCATTGTAAGGTACAAAACAGGGTGTAGACCTAACTAGCTGATTTGAGGTTGCTGACAGTTTTTTTAGCTGACATGAAGTTGGAAGAATCCTGTTAAAAATCAGCTGGCCTGTTTTCTTACCATTTACACTACTTATGCAATACCTATTCTTCCTAGGCTCTCCCGTACTTGTTCTACAAATCTTTTTCTACTCTTGCTTCCGACTCTATGCAGAATTTGTTGGCAGCATCTGAGGTAGCTAAGTAGAGACAGAGTCATATTCAGAAAAAATAACAAATGACTTGGACTTTCACCCCAAGGCTGTAGTAGGGGGAATTTGCGTTGGATCTTTCCTAGGGTAGAAGTACGTGGAACAAAGCTTTCTGTTTATGTTTTTAAATGTCTGCTGCACTGAGTTTGTAGGAAGAAATAAATTGAACTGTAACAACCATACTGTTTCACAGTTCATGGTACCTTTTACCTGACAATCTCAAAGGTTGTATATGCATGAATTAATTAACCTGTCCCTGTAATAAATAAATATTCACTTAGAAATAAAGTACTTCTTTAAAAAAATGCCAGTCAACAATATCATTGTACTGATTTTATTCAACATTTTTTAGCACAACTCTGTCAAAATGATAGATTTCATCCCCAAGGTTTAGAGGGGCTTGGGGATTTTGCTTGTTTTTGGTTTTGTTTTGGTTTTGGGGTTTTTTTTGTTTTTTTTTTTTTTTAATGTGTAAGGGCATTTATTACATGGCACTTGATTTAAATAGGGATTGAACTGAACTCTTGTTATTCAAAACTGAATATCATTTTATCATCTGGTAGATTCTTTCCATCAGGTTATTGTTATTTCAATCTTAACTGTTTTAGGATAGCAGGGAGCAACTACTTCCAGGAGGATCACATTTTTCATCTTTTATAAACAGAAGGCTAAAAAGACTTCTTCTGGATCTATCCTTTGCACATACACTAGTCAGTTTGCTTTCAAATCCATGCTGTCTTTGGTGCTACATCTTAAACACATTGAAGCCTAGTGTATAATTCAGCTGCCTGTAATTCAGTTATATTCTCACCTAGAATACATTACAGCTATTTAGTTGGCCTCCAAATCTGTATTTCTGTAGATGACATTGGGATTTTTACTTAAGTAACCATAACCAAATAAGCTATATATGATTAATTGACCTGTAAAGTCCAAATTCTCTTCTGTCCTGACTCTCCAAGTCCTGTTCTTATTTTAGTGGAATGTTATCACTTCATCCACAAACCATATTTAATCATGGGAGTGAGGATAACTGTTCTCACCAAGCAATGTTGTTTAAAAATTTATTATTTAGTATGGATTTGCATCAAATGTTAACCTACATTTTCATTTTTCTTGTATGAAAAACTCCTCTGAAAAAAAAAAAGATCTGAATTATGGATCATATCTTTAGAGTCTGGGGATTTTGTGTCAGGTACTGATAAACCTTCATGGCACATATTGTGATTCTCAACGTAGATTATAGCAGCTGAACTTCCCTCCCTGTGTGTGAACATCCCTCCCTTCCCACTGTGATTCAGCATGCCACAAGAATAGTATTTTCATGGTACCTCTTTGGAAATACATTTCATACACAGTGTTCAGTTGATTATGAGTTTGCAGTCTCACAACCAGAACCTTGGGTGGGAGTGTGATTAAAACAGTAAGAAATTATATTTCCCCATGTCTGCAAATATCATTGCATTAATAAAGACTCAGGACTCCACCAATCATGCAGAGAAATAAATAAATTAATAATGAAAAAACTTTAGCTGAAACAAATTGAAAGCACTAATGTAACTGATACATCTTTTACGTCTGGTTTGTGGTCATATATTTACTCATATAAAGTTTATTAAACTCATAAAACCATAGACCAGGGACAAGTATGGGCCAGAACCTGGAAGGTGCTTATTCCTTCAAAAATGTTTGCACTTTTTAGGGCTAAGCCCAATGACTTTTATTATATATTAGTGCTGATCATTCATTGATTAATTTATTTTTTCCATGATGTGTTTCAAGACTTTTTTTAAAAATGTGGAATTCATAGCACTCTTCTCTATACTTGTAATCTAAGTAACAGAGTTACTCTTACTTGTTACTTACAAATAACCACACGGTTATTTGCTGCCTATTTCCAGATTATAAAAATGCACTGACCATCCGTCTTAGTAACAATATCTGTCTAACCATTAATAATACTGAATAATTATTAATAAAAATAATATCCTTTAGTTGTCTTGGTCATTTTGACTACTTCTATGCTAATATATTAAAGGAGCCTGGGGCACAGGCCTGGTTACTGACCAAAAGTCCTCCACCCAGATTAACTGTTTGTGGCACAGTTTGGCTGGTGTCAAGTAGATCCCATGCAGACAAAGCCCAGACATGGTTTAGCAGGCAGCACAAAGCCAGGACTGCTGCCAGCTGCAGCACAGAGGAGGCCACCCTATTTGCGGGGAGAATGGGCTAGACACATGGATGGCAGCTGTGCAAGGCAGCTTGTCTTTTGCATTGGAAAATGGACCTTGGCTCATTTTATTGTCTATTAGAGAGGGACACTATTAAGCATTTCTGTCTCCCCCACTTGGACTACATAAATCATTAAAAGAAAGTGCTTTTAGGGGCACTTGTGAGAATTTCTTTTTAAAAAGTCTAAAATATTGAGTATTCCTTCCTAATACCTCCAGAAGATTAGAGAATAAGAGTTTAATATTAGAAAAGCAGTTTTCAGCAAAATAAGAAAGCTCAGAGTAACTCAGAATTTCAGGACTCTCTATAATTCATCCGGGGGTATTAAAACTTACATTTTTTATAGCTAGGAGGGAAGTGATGAGATCAGGGAAGTAACAAGAAAATGATTTAAAAGAAAAAGTCAAGATCTTTTAATGGAACAAAAGGGTGGAGCTCTTAGTGATTAAAAAGACAGGTGTGTTATTGCTACTACACATGAAAGAAGAGGAGAAATGGAGCTGAAATCCATTGCTTTTACCCAGTCTAGAAAATTCTGGTAAATAAATGGGTTATCTGCTGATGTAGTTCTACATAAACCCAGAGAGCTTATTATATTGTTTATCCAATACAACATGCATAAAGTTGAAGGAGATAGCGGTGGAAAAGCAAAGGAATAGACTGCAGCAGGAAAAGTGGATAATTTATCTTCAAAACAAAGTGCAAACATTTTCAAGAGAAATTACATGCAGTGCAACAAATGAATTTCTTGTTTCCTCAAGATAAAACATATCCTTAAATTCTGCTTGTCCTCCTGGAAGGGAAATTTGTGGAGAGCAAAGGAGGTGACAAACCTTTCTCTAGTGAATCTTTTCACATTATCTCCCACAGCCAAATCTTCTAAAAACCAAGCAGGTATGGGATAGAAGAGCATATTGTTATGTGGATTAAGAATTCACTGAACCAATGGCTCGATATCCAACCGACCAGCAACAAGAGCAGAACCTAGCAGCTGACATAACTCCTTATAGCATTCAGCTTATCCATGGGCAACCTGGAGCATGGGATCCTGAGAGGTTGAGAGCAGGGCTTTACTCTAGTGAATTGACTGGGATTACAGAGATGAAGAAATCCAACTCCTCTCATGATGGCCAGATATGGCAATGCACAGTGGCCACAAATGGTTCTTTAGAAGGTTCAGGTTGGATATTTGGAAAATGCCCAAATGTCTAGGAAAAATAATCACTGGAGGTAGTTGCCCAGGAAGGTTATGGACTCTCTAATACCAGAGGTTTTCAAGGCTATGGCAACTTTGACCTAATGTCAGCAACAGTCTTGTTTTAAGCAGAAGGTTGGGCTTGATAACTGCCAATCGATAGTTCTGTCATTCTGTGAGTCTATAGTGCATCTGTTCTCCAAGAAAGTCATTTGATGCCAGTCTTATTATCAGTGTTATGATGATTTGAATCCTTTTTAGTCCTCTGTGCCCAGAGACAAATATGCTAATATTTTCACTAACAAAAAGGAAAATCTTGATCAAAACAGATCATGTGTTTTAGTTAACTAGGCACTCAGGCACAGTATCAATTTGGGAAGGTTTTCAAGCAGATTTCAGGGTGGTATCACTGTTCTACATTTTCACCAGAAGTGAAAATCATACTAACTGGAAAACTGGAAAAGTTAAGTAGAAAAGAGGCAAAACTCACCTAACAACAAGACTGTTGAATCCAATACAAATGATGAGATCAGGATGAGAAAAAAAAGGAACATGATCTTTGGTCTTATATATGAACTCCTTATAACTTCTTATAAAGACTTACACTTAGGACCATGCAAGCCCTCTTAGTTTTGAAGAATAAGCATTATTTTTCCATTTTATAGTTAAAAAAAAATCATCCATTTAGGGTTTTTTTTTTTTCTTTTCAGGAATGTGTGGGAGGCAACTCTTTACTGGAATGGATTTCTTAATAAAACTAATTTAGAGCACTAAGATTTTTTTTTCTTTTCCAGAATCTATATAATTCTTACCAGTAATTTCATCTTTCTATACACCTTTTTTTATGCTTTTGCGTGTGACAGAAAGAAGATCCAAAATGGCATCTCAGATCAGAAAAAAATATATAAGAAAAGAACACAAGGAAGGTAAAAGAAAGCATGTGGCAAGATTTCAATTCAGACCAATCTCTGAAAGGAATAAATTTAGACAAGCTTTTCAATATTCAGCTCTTAGTGCTACATAGTTAGTCTCTAAATCAGTAAGAGGTACACAGTCTAAATATCTGTTATGCAACAGATATTTACTTGCAGTATTTCTTAAAAAAAAAAAAACTTAAAGAGAAAGCATATTCTAATAAATTTTGCTGAGAATTTCTGGTTTGGCTACCCTCTATCAGATTGAAAAGGTACATGAATGGAAGTGCAAGAAGGAAAGAAATCTACAAAATTCACAAATAATATTGCCAAATGAGTTCACATACTTTGTGTGTTCCCTATCCATCAGGGAAGACTTGAATTCAAGGTTTAACTTGAAAGTTATTTATTTTTAAAGAATACCAATATTTATACTTCAGATCTGGCAAAAGAGCTGTTTATGTCACAGTTTTAACTTACTTTTTGCAGAGAAGGACCTGGGCGTCATGGTGGATGACAGGTTGACCATGAGGCAGCAGTGTGCCCTCGTGGCCAAGGCGGCCAATGGGTTCCTGGGGTGCATTAAGAGGAGCGTCTCCAGCAGGTCAAGGAAGGGGATCCTGCCCCTCTACTCAGCCCTGGTGAGGCCACATCTGGAGCACTGTGTCCAGTTCTGGGCCCCACAGTAC
>JAWLRI010000963.1:3192336-3217820 GCA_034781795.1 Crypturellus tataupa | reverse complement strand
GGCAGCCTGTGCCAGGGCTCTGTCACCCTCACAGGAAAGAAGTTCTTCCTCATACAGAGATGGAACTTCCTGTGTTTCAACTTACACTTATTACCCCTTGACCTGTCAAGGGTGCACTCTGTGCCCTCATCCAAGTCATTGATGAACAAGTTGAAGGGCACTGGGCCCTTGTGAGACACCACTGGCCAAAGGCCTCCCACTAGACTTGGCAAATCTTTTGAAGGAAGGAAAGCAGAAAGTGAAAGAGCAGAAAGACCACTTTTAAAAACAAGTAATATTATTTGAGAAAAAGAAAACTCAAAGATCTTACTTCCACATAATCTCAAAATCAAAACAAAAAATAATATATTCTTTCTTTTTTAAAAAAAAAAGTACCAAAAATTATAACTTAGTTCAAAATCCTTTGCATTGGCAGAAAATTCTAGGTTTTATGTGACAACCACATCTCAAGATTTCATTCTGCATTTCTGATACTTTCCAAACAGAGATTTTTCTTCACATATTTATGGTACCAGTTCACTATGGACTTTTGCAGGTTAGTGGAAATTTGGTTTTCAGACCCTTGAAGACTCCTTTGAAGACCTTAGGGTCTGCAAGAACACTTAGAAAAGACTAGGATACTATATGCTCAGTATTTCATAGACAGTGGACTGACACCCAGGTTGCTCAAGGATAACTTTATTTTTTGGCAAAATTAAAGGATAAGAACTACTATTATATCTGATTAAAATACTGATAAAAGGCAAGAGGTACTGAAGAAACAGAAACAAAAAATCATAAGGCCCGGAGAATCAAGGCTATACTTGTTATCCAAGGTCTCCTTAGCTGCATAATATCTAACAAGACCTTTCCTGCCTGTTCTACTGCATTTCACCCCATGGGTGGCATACCCTAGAACTTCTTAGAGTTGATTCTCTCCTCCTTCTTTTCACTTCTTCTCTCTTTCTCCTCCTTCTCATCCCAGAAAAAAAATAAAAAGCTTCATATATCTAGATATTTACTTGAGTCAGAATCCCAGCTGAATTTCATAAAATAAATAAATAAATAAGAGTAAAATGTGTTATGAAGATGGGGATTGGGTTGGATACTGGATCGGATGAACAGCCTTAATGCTGTTAATTTTAAGGAATCAATCCATTCTGGACCATGCACAGCAACAAATCCTGTCTTAGATCTTTCACCTCCTTAATTCATTTTATAAATCAAAAATTATCTAATTCTTGGGAAATTATCATTCTCATTGATCATTTTTGTCAGCAATCAGTGCTTGAAAAGCATGAAAAGCAAAGTTGTCCCATCTAAAAGTTTGATTTTCAAGTTCATGTGAATTTCAGAAGAATATAAATTTTCACTTTAAGTGATGAAATTTCATTGTGTGTGGAAGTTTTACTGTTATGAACATTTGAGCAATTATCCCACCTTAAGAAAAGATTTGTTAAGAGTTTGGCTGCTAAACTCTCTGGAGCTCTGCGTAATAAGCACATTCCAGACTCCATAGTCTTCTTGATCTTTCCTTTTCTTGGAAAGGGAGACCCTCTGGTGATAGACAGAGGAACTGAAAAGAGGGAGGTTTGTTCCTGTATTTAAATGTTCACCCTATGGCCAAATAGTAAGTGTAAAAGAGGCTGACCACGATGCCGGGGTTGTGAAACTCTAGCTGCCAAAAGGCATAAAACGTGCAGGAATTAGAGAAAACTAAACTAGTGAAATAATGATTCAGCCTCCTTTTGTATATGCATTAAATTCACACAGGCAGAGCCTTGTTTCTTATATTTCTTAGATTTTTTTTCTTTTGCACTTTTCAAGTGCAATATTATCTTAGCATCTTCTCTTTGTATGCTTTAAAAATATAGCACAACCCTTCTGAACTTACATTAGTCAGACAAAATTGGCTGAGTGCGAGTGGATTGTGATTTTCCAGAAACTCAGTGGCATAAGATTTATACATGGACGTAGGCTAATGAAAACATATACTGCATGAGACAGGAAAAGGATGAAAATGAGAAGGGGAGAACACTTAACTATGCTGTGAATTTTTTGCATTTGTTGAACTACTTCCCAAAGGACACTAAGTAAATGAACCAGCATATTGCATGGATCAGCAGTGGCTCATCCACAGCTGTGTATACCTGGCATACGTCCGCTAGGGCTGCTGTTCCTGGCACTGGTGCTGTTACTATAGCTCTTGCCATTACTGTAGCTACGAGTGTTTCCTGTATCTCTTTGGCAACTTGAAATGTTCCAGAAGTATATGCTATTACATAAATTGTATTAGAATAGGTATCAGAGTTGGAAGAGAAAAAAGAAATAGGTGAAAGAAAGAGATGGAATGAATACTTGGCAAATTTGTCAATTTGCCTCCCAATTGTTGTTGTCAAATCCAGCCTCCCAATGTCATTTGATATATCTTGGCTTTGGTAGAAGTTCACTTCTGTTCCCAAAATATACAGTAGATCACAATGACATCATGGCACAGTGGTCCCTATTAATCATTCTTTGACTCTGCTATCAGAAAAGTTTGGTAGTATTCTCCCCCTACCAACTTTAAAAAATGTTATCCATACATTTTAAAGTCCTTGTTATCCCTTCGAGGAAAAGGTTTACTCACTAATACTTGGATTACAATCTTTGCACTAGCCAGTGCTGTAGCTCCCTCTTCTCTCTTGTAGGATTAGGTGGTGCAGGAGTGCCCTGCTCCCATCATGGGGTGTCAAACTCACCATTGCTTCTCTCTCTCATTAGCATTGCAGCTGTAGCTCTTTCTCTTTTTTTCTTTCACTTGATGCCTTTCCATACATCTGACCTGTAAAAAATGTAGAATATGGGTTTGAGTAGGAGTTAACATTCATATTTACTCAGCAAAAGTAAGTTAAAGGTGCATATATATAGAAGCCGCGCTAACATAGAACTAGGAATATGAACAAAGAGAAAGCTTTAACGTAATTTTATGTTATCTGATTTTTGACTGAACAGATATTTTCAACACTGTGTGTTGCAATGTACTAAGATGTTTAGTGAAAACTACTACATGTGCAGTTTCTCCATCCTTTATAGTGGAGACTTAGTTGAGAACCATATTGATAAAGTTCTTCATAGCTGAAAAACTGAGGGAAAACCAAGAACTGCAGAAAGTAAGCGCTTTTCATGACCTCCACTGAAGGCATATATGACTACATGTTTCCTGGTGTGTTTTGCAGTGCAATCCTTTATGCACCAATTTCATTAAAAATGAAAAAATTAAAGGAATAAATTGTTTATCCCTGAATTATGCTATTCCTTCCTCCTTCTGAGGATCATCATTTTCCTCTGCATTGTTTCAATTAATTTTTTAAGAGTAACTAATAAGGAACATGTTTATACAAACAGATTAGTAACAGTTATGAATGCTGAAGTATGAAAGATTTATGTAAACCACAAAAATGGTAATACAATTGTGCATATCAGTTACATAAATCTTAGCTCAAACAGTTGAGTTATTTAGAGTATTTTGAGTTTATATTATTACTGTTTTGGGCAAGAATGCAGAAAGATGAATCTTAGGGGGAATCTATGTCCAAATATAACTCATTTAATGAAAACAAATAGAAATAACTTTAAAAATAATCTTTAGGTTTACAGTGAAATTCTTTAAGCTCAGCAAAAAACAGATATCAGCCATGGCAATCAAATTTGAATGAAATATCCTTGTGCATCAGGCATCAAAAGCTGGCTTTTCATCTCTGTCAGGTCATCTGGTATTTTGCACATTTATGGGAGAAAAATATTACAGGGGAATTCGGCATATATCAATCATTGTAAACATTGTAATTGTAATCATTGTAATATCACTGTAATGCATGGCACATTGTAGCAAATACCTACATTATCAGCAGGACCTCCCTCCAAGTAGGCTTTCTCTGCTGCTGAGAAGATAGGGCCTGTAAAGAGTAACTGAGAATAAGACTAACATAGTTCCTCCCCTGTCCCAGACAGCAGATGAAGTGTAAAAATTTTCGCTAGGCAAAAGTAAATCTTTGTGAACAGCCCTAGAGATTACTCTTTTACACTAGCAGACTAATCTTTAGCTGAAAGAATCACTACCATGATGCTAACCTTTCATGCTGTAAATGCATTAGTGTGTCACACTGACATGCACTTATGGTAATTCCTAATAGTATTCTGACTATTCTTAAATCCTTTAACCAGTCTCTGTTTTTTTGTTGTTGTTGCCGTTATTTTTTTGGTAAAGTCTCTTGTATATTGGTTAATTCCTTCCTATTGAGAGCTCTAAGAACTTCTGAAGTTATAAATATAAAAGTTATGAATATATATATAAAAAAATAAAAGTACTACCAGTCTGTTTTCAATTACAGTTAGCACTTAAATCTTAGACTGGTTCCTGACAGCCAAATTCAGCATAAACAGGAACATGCAACAGTTATAACAGAATTATTGCTGCAGAAATTTATTCCATTCGATACCTAACAAGCTACTACCTTTAGTGACTAAACAGGACAACACCTCCCAAAGTAGCTAACTCTGGATCCCCCTTTTTGGCGAATGAATGTCTCATTTAACTTTCGCCAATGTGGTCCAAGGGCTTCCTGCATCAGTTTTTTTCTCTTTTGAATACCACCATAGCTTGTCTCCCTCTTCAAACTTTAGGATAGACTAAAGAAAAGGACATAATTGTATGCCCCATCTTGTAATTCAGCTATTGCATTAGCTGCATTTTCTGTTACAGTAGGCGTAATACAGGCTCTACTTCTTTACTTGCAATATTATTTTTTTCATTCAATCTGAGAGTGGTTGGAAAGATAAGAATATAATTTACAACACAAATAAGTGTGTGATACATTAGAACGACACTATTTATTCAATCGGTACATAGCTCCACTGTAGCCTCTGACTAAACTATATCATCCTATGGTCCAGTACTTGCTCTGATCTACAGTGAATAACTGCTGGAAAAAGTCACTCCACCTACTTTCTGGATGAAAGACTCTGTCATAGTTGCATATTACCGATCGTCGGGAAAGGATATACGACAGCTGGGTATCATTGAAGCTTCTGAATTCCACTGTGATAATAAATCACTATTCTGTCTTCACTCTATAGAAACAGTCCTGCCAAGATACTGTTGTGATGCACATCCTCAGAGTATGATGCACTTATTGATAGCACTGTAGGCTATGGGCAGTCAGCCTGCTTGTTAAAAAGCAGAAAGGGATCCAGAAGTATTGTACCACACCCTAAAGTCAAGACAACATCACCACAAACATGCCCCTGAAGACCTCTAGTTAATTTTTTCCTTTTCCTCCCACTTCAGGATTAAACCCATCTTTCCCATCGGTTGGACCTTTTAGAATTCATATACAGGAATCATTTCTATATGCATTTCTTTAACTTTGTGACATAAATAATTGTAATCAGACAACTCACTTCAGTGTTTCAATACTACATCTGCAAAATATTGACAATGTCATCCCCTTGGCTCCCAAAGCAGATACTAACAGCTAACTATGGCATAATTTAATTCTTACAGGTGTAAAGACAATAGAAAATACTGCAGATCAACTGTGCATATAAAAAGAAAATGCCAGAGCCAAAAACCCCTACCTCAAATCCCTACTCTTCAGATACTGGACATATACAATAGTATTGTTTAATGAAGAAAAATAAAATGGGAGCTGTAATAGCTCACATTTGAAATGGAAATGGCTTTCTCTGTAGACGTTGTATTTCTCATCCTTTGGCTCTGCCATTTAACATGTCCATGTGCACTGGCCTTTTCCCAAGGGCTTGGAAAGCAGCTGATGTAATACTCAGCTAAACCTTGGCTTTTGATCAATCCTAAAGCCAATTTCTTCCAGAAGTAAAAAAAAAACTAATAAAAGCATGCGATAAGTCAAATACTCAAAAACATGCCGGACAGATAGATAAGTGTGTTATTTAACAGTGTGCAAATACTAAGGCAAAATGTTCACTTACAGGTTACTCAAGTTTACATTCTCTTGCTTGTATGGGCCACCATCAACTTCAGAATCCATGTGTACAAGTATAATTCCAGTTCTCCAAACCAAGCTTCTCCAACATAGTTTGCTCAGAGTCTGAGGCCCTTTTCCTCTCTTTTTCCACTGTACAAGACAACAGAAACTGGGTTCCAGACCAGAAGAATTTCAAGCAGCAAAAAGATGGCAATGACAGAACCCAGACAAGAATCGTGTCCAAAAAGTCAGTTTTCTAGTCCAACAGGAAAAAGTAACAGGAAGGTTCTTGGCCAGAACTATAAAGTCTGACCCAGAATGGATCCCCCTTGCTTTTCTTTCTTTATTTGAAGCATAGTGGGATATTCCATCATTTCCAAGTCAAGACTCGGTCCTTAGATTGTTATCTAAGTTATTTTAGTTATTTTGAGTAGACATCAGGCTTGACTGGCAAAACCTCTAATAAAATGAGTGTCAATCTGTGCTACCAAGAACTAACATACTTACAAACAAATGAAACAAAATAACAATTCCACATGGTTAAGTGACAAATGAAGTTGATGATGTTCAGCTTACATGATGTTGCTGTTTAGGGATATTATTGTGTTGAAGCTGAACATATATTGTATCTTAAATAAGCATAAAAAATATATTTAAATTGTTAGGACGAAAAAACACAGCTCTGAAAATATAGATATAGCTTCCATAGCTAAATGACAAATAGGAATACATCACAAGGAGATTAGCCAGGTCTGTCAAATCAATTTACAACTCAACAATACACAGTGATACAGATGTTTTTTATTTGTTGAGTATTAATCTTGTAGACATTAAATTACTTTTAACAGAATATTTTCTTGTGTCCTGTAGCTTTGGACAGACTAATGTTATCTCCTGCATGAAAACTGTGGAGTCCATTGAAAGGCCAAATTCAATATTAAATCAAACGTAGCAATTACTGTTCTGGAAAATTCATAAATTTGTGTAGAATGTGACTTTTTTTCCGTCTCCTGCTCCATCAGTCAAAAATTTATTATTGTTTTGGGTTTCCATCCTTATCATCATACTTAATATCCCATAGGACTTTTAAGATGTGTACTATTACATGGGCTCACTTTGCATGCTATCAATCATGGTTTTGTTCCTATTAGTAACATTTGACACCAATATTTCACCACTGTCTCCTTCCAAATTCATGTTCAAATCTTCTGTTATCAAAAATATACCAATATCTGCCAAGACTTTGTTAGACAGAAGAATCCTTATTCCAGCTGTCAAATTCTACATTCTAAAGTAAAACCTTTTTAAATGCTAACCTTACACTCGTGTGCAACTTCCCTGAAGAAGAATTGACCCATGAAAAAAGCAGCTCCAGACTGAGACTGCTCCCTCCCACAACATGAGATGAGTCCTGGGAAGCAATTAGGATCTTTGAAGCAAAGACGTTTTTTCAGGCAAAGCAGCTTTCACTGTTTCCCAAAGTCCAGGGACTCAGTGAACTAGGTTAGCCGGGATTGTCCAGGATGCTCCACAGCTGGACAGGGTTTACTGCAGACTTGTATGATGTCTGCACACGTGTAGTTGCAGGTTTCTGCTCAGAGACAGCCTTCCAACCTTCTTCATGCCATGCATTAAGATACTCCATGTGTCACACTGCTTTACTGGGGGCTGATTCTCCAGCCCAGGTTAGCTATATTTGTGCAAATAGGTTTGAGAAAACACTGAGTCTGCAACACACCCCTGAACTGCAGCTCCCGTCTTGCAGAATGGGAAGCAGGCCTGTTGAATCAGCCTGTTACCAAAGGTTTTATCACTGTGCCTCCCAGCTACTTCTCATGTGAGATTGGAGGTGGTTCCCACTCCCTAGTGAAACCTAGTGGAAATTTCCTTCTGTTTGTCTTAGGAACCGTAATCACACCCACAGAAACTCTATAACTTCCCCTGTAATTAGACATAAATTGAGAAATTTATCTTATAATGACTCTGCTCACATGATTAGCAGACTATTGAAGCCCACAAAGTAGTGTAGAGAGTAACACTGGGATTCATATTTATCTCAGGCAGCTAAGCGCAGACCTTTGCCCAAGCATCCTTATTTCCTTACAGCACAGTAAAGAGCTCAGTTTTAAGGAGCCTCATGGCTTTAACTTGAGAGCACTTGAAATGCAGCCAGCACAGTTCTTCAAAAGTCATTATTTAAAAATAGACTGTGGGAAAGCCCCAAACAAAATAAATATATTTTATTTGTAATATCTGTTGTTTGGAAGAGAGAGACTAGCAGCTGGTACAGAAAGTGCCTCAGAGGATGTGACTTAGAGATTAAGTCCTAATAACACAGCTTTGAAATCTCTGTTCTTTGGAGTTGGAAAACAAATAGGTGAGGCAAGAATATTTATTTAGGGCCAGATCCTGTCACTCTAACTCACATTGATTAATATCTTTACATTTTCACTGGAACAAAGGCTTGTCAATTGCATCAGTGTCTTCAAAACTCTTGCAAGAAATGACACTTGACTTTCTTCTTGCACCCTGCTAGGCAAATTGGCTAATCTGCTGGCACCACATTAATGCTAGTGGCATTAATGTTTTCTTGCTGTTTTCAAGAAGGATAGTACTGCTGTTTTAGAACCAGTGCGGAGCAGCTTGCTCCAAACACTACATTGGCAGAGGCACAAAAAGGAGAAAAAATTCCTGGCACACTTATTTCCAGCCTTTCTCTGCATCCTTCATCTATTTAGCCATTCACTCCGCACAATTTTGCTTATGCTATATATGCTATGATCATTAAGCATTGCCATACAGCTGCTCTAAAAACACAAAAGGCTAAATCCTCCTCAAACACAAAACCTTTAAGTTTTCAGGTTGGTATTTAATACTGGTAAAAGGTTTCCTCATCTAGTCTTGCTCTCTGAAATATGCCAGACAAGCTTTCAAATGAATTTAGCCAGTGCTGCTGAGGAGCCTCAAACTTCTAAAACCAAAAGGTGGGAAGTGACAGTGAAGTAGCGATGTCGCTGTTCCTCTGTGCTGTGCCTGGCATTGGTCTACTGCACGTGAGGGACTTGACTTACATCTGCAGACTCCTGTGGCTCAGCAGTGTTGTTTTTTTTTTTTTTCCCCTGGAAAAATTACATGAACACTCATCTTGAAGCCAGCAATCTCTGTGCTAATAAACTTAACTCCAAAGCTGGACTTGCACATATGCAGTGCATTTGCAAGCTTATTAAAATGTAAAACATTTTTTTTTTGTTTGGAGAATCGCTCATTTTTATTTCTCTGTCTACTTATACCTACTTCAATGAGTAACCTGTGTTTAAACATATATTTTATCTGAGAAAGAAGAGAACTGCTGTGAAGAAAAACTATTGTGATCCTATTTCTTGGAAGCAACATTCAGAGGAAGTAACTTGCCTGGAAAATATGGGAAAAGATGGCACTGCTCAGTAGATATTGGAATGTTTGACTATAGCCTCTTAGAGGAATATTTACACCAAGTATTTTAGGATTCTTTGGCCATCTTCATTAGGAATGATTCAGAGAGCCTGGACTGTGCGTCAAAAGTCAATCAGCTGAGAGGGGTAAGCTGGTACAGAGGGTAATGCAGAACAGTTTTATCTGGGTGACATTTCTTCCACACACACCCACTTTCATACTAACAACAGAGTTGTGAAAAGTGCACCCTCATGAAGAAAGAATCTGAGTCTAAGCTGTGCTATTGGCAATTTTCTATGTACATTTGCTTTATATGACCACTGGCTTCTTTGCTATTTTCTCAGGCCTTAAAAACCTTTAACTGAAAAACAGTAATATTGGGTGAGTTCAACAATTCATCTCTTCCACTATCTTACCTCCATCAACAGCCAGGAAAATAGATCATGAATAGCATAAGACAACCTGCAGACTGATAGTTTCCAGGAATCAATAGGTTGGGACTTTGCAGCCAGACATTTCATCTTACTAAAAGTTGAAACACCTCTGCTAGGACCGTTTCTCAATAACTTTGTCTAATCCCTTTTTGAAGGGATACTTTTGAGCCCACAAACAATCCATTTCATAATTTATGTTCAATGTGAATATGTAGTTTAATTTGTATGAAGCGTGTTTACATTATGATTTTGTTGAATACTCTCTAATTTTTGAATTATAGAATACAATGAATTCAGCTCTCTTTCATTCGAGTTTTTATAAATATAATTTCATACAACTCTCAGTTTTTCTTTCTCCAAGCTTAAGTAACACTATTTATTGTATTTTCATTATGCAAACCATACGTCACCTCTGATCATTCTTGTAGCCTTTCCTTCTAGTACTATTGCGTTTATGCCAAATATCCAAGACTTGCTCTGACTGTGATGAGAGCTAAGAATGTTCAACATGCCTGAAAACCCCAGTTCTTCAGCTACGGGAATTCATAAAACAATAATGGATGTGAAAAAGCTTTGTGTATGGTTCAGCCTCAGTTAAATCATTCTTGATTTCCAGATCTTTCATGAAACCCTAAGTTGCATCTTTGTTTTAAATAACTCCAAAATGGGTAACTTTCTGGGTCATTACCATGATTAATTCTCCAAAGAACAATGCAGTTATCTGTCTGATTTTATTCAGCTTTCCACTGATTTCCAGTATTTCACTAAAAAGAAAGGGAGGAAGAACTAGGATGAAATCATTTTGGATGAAATTTAATCTAAAGGTAAGGCTGATGCACCTGGACAAAAAGTAGAAATAGGTGCAAGATTATATACACCATTGACAGAAAATGTTTAGGTCTTACTAGTGGAGTTTTGGCGTGTATTTAGGTTGTTCTTGATGTCCCTCTTTCATTATTTTTCTCTACGTGCATATGACATAGAGCTCCAAAGAAACATTTTGCGTGAGGATCACACTGAGCTCTGACTAATAGTTCCTTTATGTGAACACCTGCCAGACACTGCAATGGAAGGCATTAATCTGTGGGGGTCACTACCTTCTCTATAAGATCACACGTTGTAAAAAAGAACCGGTTTTCTTAATATTTTTGCATCAGTTGGTAAAATCACAAGGCATTGAAGTTAAGGTGCTTGTTGATTTCTGGTGAGATTTCTCTCTTTTATATTAAGGATCCTGCTTTATAGAGAACTCAAAGGCAGTTAGAATACAAGAATTATTCACCTTGTGCATCATGTTATGAAGAAGCTTCTCCCATTGGCACATCTTTATCAGTCTGTTCCTCCTGCTGGCTATACACTTTCTTTTAAAGCATCAAATTGTGCACAATGTAGGAGGCAAAACACTAGACTGCTGAGGCACTGTTCCAATTCTCCAATGAAGAAAGAAGAGTATTTTCTGAAGAGTTCTTCCAGTTTCAGAAGTATATTGTCTTCCTCTAGAGGGAGAAACCTTTTTTATTGTGGTACTATATCCCTCAAAGTAAAAAAATATAAAAGAAATCAAACTTTGTTTATTCTTATTTATCCTTTCAAATCCCTAGTATTTCCTGGCATTTCATAAATGGGTAAACCCAACCATGCAGATACTAATATTCCTATTAGTACTATGAAATAAAGCAGAAGGACATACAGCTGGCAGGTGAGCCAAAGGCCAGTAATTCTATTCCAGATGCATTTTGCAAATCTTTTGAGTGCCATCTGGGAAGCAGGAACAGTCCCAGAGTTCAGTTGCTGGGAGTCTGGCTAGAGACTTCCTGTTATTCGGCCCTGCTAAGAAGCTATTGTCCAGGGGACAATAAAAATTCCCTCCAAGAGGCTTTGCTTCTCTTAACTGTTCCACATATTTTGGAGAGCCATCAGAGAATGTCTACAGTCATAAAGTGTTTTAGATCTTCTGAGATCTTAGTAGCATGCATGAGCTGTTTACTGAGCCTGGACGACCCTTTCCTAAGTGTGACACAAAAGCCATTTAACTGTAGACCAATGAAATAACTGATTCATGAGAAGGAATAGATACCTCCTTTCTGCATATGTATTTTTCAGTTCAAACATAATGTTCTGGAGAAAAAAAATGTCTTTAATTTGTTTTTAACTATTTTTATTGTATGTGAGCACAAAATAGTTGTACTTACTAAGACAAGAAAGCATGCAGTTATATCTTTTACACCTTCAGCTTTCTTTTTGTTTGAGAAGCCACAGTAATTACCAAGTGCACAGTAGCTTATGACTCTTTTTCACCCACACTTTCTAAAGTTTCCTGTAAGGAATCCATCAATGCGGTTTCAAGCAGTAATTCAGTGGTAAAATGTTGCTCCTAAACTCATTACATCATTTCATCCAACTGCTTTCTCTGGAGAATGTCTTGTGTTCAAAAACATAATTTTTGTATGTATTCCACAGATTTTTTAGAACCAAGGCATCTGCTTGTTTCTCCTTCTGAAAACAGTACTGTATAAAGCTGACTAGGCATATACATATGTTCATGCCTCAGGGTTAACTATCTAAAGGATTAGCAAGGGTGTGGTTGGACCACAGTTGAGCAATTTAGTGCTTTAGATTGCAAGTTTTGGAATTGCTAGGCTTGAAATTGGTAGAGTTTTCAGGATAAGAACGGTTTTGATATCAAGGACTAAGAACAAAATACAGGATTGATATTGGTGCTCAGTTATACTACAGTTACTACATTTTTCTTCTCCTTCTTCTTCTTTCCTAAACTGAGGAAGCTCTTCCTAACTTTATTTTTTCCCCAGTCTTTTACTTTTACCTTGGCATTACATCGAGGTACACTTAGGAAATATATTTTTCATAATAGGATCCCCAAGCTGGAAGCTAACTTCAGAGGTGTTATCAGACTTATACCAAAGCATATGTTTGTAAGGAATCTCTGAATATTTGAATGATTTTTTTGGTCTTTGCTAGATGCAAACAAACAGCTTATGAAAAATGACAGAAGGCTTCAATTCTTGCTTTAGGTCACCAAATTATTAGGTAGGTAGATGGTTCTTCCCAATAGCAGGCTGTTTTTTTTTGTTTTTTTGTTTTTTTTTCTTGAGCTGGGAACTACTAGCAGCATCTTCCTTCTCCTTCATTTTTGGGCTACATATATTTCTGATATATTTCTGATTGTCAAAAGTCAGTGTTCACAAAACACAGAACATACTAGTAATAGTAATAGCACCTTGAACATAAGTTCCTCTTAAAGTGGTAATAGCAGTTTTAACTTTTTTTTCCTAGTATTTGCTAGTATATCATTAACATGGAGAAATTAGAGACCTCAGGCATCTTTGACAGGAACCCAGTAGAAAGTAATATCACTACCAGCTGCCTAATACAAGATTAATTCAAATCATCTACAGTCAATAATGTGTTTTGTAAGGATTACTAAAAAGTGCAGTTGTCATTTGTGGTGGATACGAAATTATGGGAGGGTCCAAGGCACCTTTGTGCAGCAATGCTTTAAGCATTGCTTCAAGAAGGACAACATGGGCTTTAAGAAATTGAGAAATGATGGGAGGAGAGTTAAGGTCAGGAATGTTTGGTCAATAACTGGCTTAGACTGTGCTAGGAGATCTAAGTAGTCAGGGGAATTAGAGCAGGGGAAAAAATGAGACCTTCTCTAAAGCTTTGGTAGAATATAGGCTTGTTTAGTAGTTTAGATCACCTGTTTTTGCTTAAAAATACAAAAACTAAATAACTCTTACAGAGAAGAGGCTGCACTTACTCCTTCCTGGCACTGACCTCTTGTATAAAAATTGTAAATATAATGCCAGAAGGGCACTGCTTGAAATAATAAGAGTGTACTTAACAGGAAAAGATCTTCAGATAGTTACCAAGGAATAAAGACTAACCTACAAATGTGGTTTTTACAGAGACAAGACAAAGCCATTAATATAGTAAAAGAGAAGTCGAGGTATCTCCAACTGGATTATGTCCATGAAAACTGTGGATTGAAAGTCTCAATAAGTATGCAATAAGGAGTGACTCAGTGATATAAAATGAAGAACAGATACAGAGGTTGAATGAGTGGTTTTCTGGTAGGAACCTCTAAATTTGATGCTTCACGATGTTACATAATGCTACTTAATGGAGTTATTAAATACACTTATAAAAGTAGCAGAGATATAATCTAGTCTATCCAGAAAGATTGGCTCTGAAAATTTATTGACTTTACATTTGGGAAAGATGAGCAAGCACTTGAAAAACTTTAGAAAACCTTCTTCAAAAAAAAAAAAAGACGCTTTGCTCCTTGGTAATCCATAAATGGATATCCTATAAAGCACAACTTGACCTCATCTCTTCTTTTTATGAAGTGGATTGGTGCCCTTACTAGTCTACATCTATTTCTGGAAAGTGCAACAAGCATTAGACAAAAACAAAAGAAACTTGATGAGGTAGAGGAGAGAAACTGTGAAAGACCAGCTGAAAATGAGTGGGAAGTATGACAAATTGAAAACTAGATCCCTTCTTGGCTCGGCACCAAGGGCTGCTTTGGACTGCTGTCTGAAGGCTGAACACAGTTCTAAGTTATTTTCCACTGATCTGCTGCATTTGTTATTCTATGAAATGTACAGTTACTTTTGCTTAATCTTCCGATGGAGATTTACAGATGAAAATAACTGGTTACTGCTTTAGTATAACATATGGGAGTTGCCACACGGTTTCAGTTGGAATTGTCTCCATTGTCTGTGCATACAGTGACTTTTTCTAATTTACTGTATACATAACACCAGGTCGGTTAGGGTGTTGGGGCTGTAAGTGATGTCCTCTGAATGTACAAAGTTTATTTGGTGACATAAGTATATTGCAAATCAGAATCAGTGCCAGATTTATGGGAGCTTGGCACAACACAGTTATGTGTTATAGTGTTCATTTTTTTATGCTTTTATTTACTTCTTGGGGGGATTTAGTACTCATGTAGAATGTCAGAATTAGTTAAGTATACATAAATTTCTCTATCAATGGGAAGAACACAGCTCTTAGGGTTCCCCAAATCTCAGCTTTCCCTTTATATCTCAATTCTTAGCTGTAAATGAAAGCATATTTCAATTTCCCATTTTCTTTGTGTCTTATTGTGAGAATATTTGCAAACACAACTCACTGTGAAATCTGAGAGTGCATATACTAACTGTAGGAATAAAACTGAACAAGTCATTCAGCTTGGCTACTGAGCGGCTAGTTTGTAATTACAACTTTTTTGGCTGTAGAGGAGCAATTACTGTTGTCACTAGTTCAACATCAAATTGCCAGACATTGTAACTGCCCCAATCACTTGATCAAATAAAATTACCTGTTTCCATTTTTCCCACAGTAACAAACCAATAGTTAAAAAAAAAATATCCATGACTAGATGTGTATGTAGTGGTTTTGTTGGATTTATCTACTATATTTCAAGTACACTTGGTTTTTAGAGAGACTGCCTGGGATTGCCCAGAGCAACGGTTATTTTCTAGCAGGATACTCTTCTGTTTGAATCCAAATATGCTACTGGACAGTGCCTTAAAGCAATATTACAGCTGACAGTTATGTTTCAACAAATCATCACAGTCACCATAATAAGATTACAACAACTACAGAAATTTATGGTTTCATTATAAAATCTCTTTTTGAGGGGACAGCCTTGGATTCAAAAACACAGCTTCTGAGCATATCATTTTCCTTTTCCTGAACTGACCTGCCAGTAGTTTGGCAGTTTACTGAGGCCAGAAAAGCTGCATTCGTTTTGGTAGTTCATGAGTCTTGAACCAGTGGTAACACTTCCCTCTCTGACCAACAAATGCTGATAGGAGATACTGAAATAGGTATCAAACTTCTGTATTTTCCATGCTAGATTTTCAGCTTTTTTTTTTTTTCATTTTCTGGCAATTAATATGCTTGTGTTATAATTAATATTGTAAGAACCTTCAATGTAAGGAGGACTGTTCAGGCTCTACTAACAATCGAACTTATCTTATTTGACCAATATTGGAAAGTCTACAGCATCTTACCCACTGATTTAGTAGATGGGATAATGGAATGAAAAAGATTTTACTGATTTAGTTCATTGTGAAAAGAAGGCATTTTTCCTGCTTCTCTATCTACCAGCATTTTGACCAGGAGACCAACCTTCATCATATCTTCATTTCTGAGGTATTAACTAGAGATGTACTTTGTACATGAACCCCGATGAGAAATATGCTCTTATGCCACAGGTTTCAAGAGGCCCTTTAAGCTGAACAGTAAATATTCTAAAAGACATTTATTTTTCCCCCCTTTTCTCACTCTACCTCCTTTGCTTTAACACTATTCTGGTAGGACTGGTAGAACTTTATGTTATCCTGAATAAAATAAATAATGGATAGACAATACTGCTCTAGGTAGGTGAATATTAAGTTTTATCTGGATTGAGAGTGTGTTCTCTTTAGTTTTGCATAAACACTCTGTCCTGTAAAAGGAAATTAGAATAGCTGGCTACTATTTTGATATTACAAATACTGTCACTAACCTGCAGAAGGAGCCAAAATTCAGGGGGTTCTGCATAATCTACAGTAGCAGTATATATAGTCCATATATAGCACAGTTACAGCTATACTGTAGCTAAACACTACAGCTATACAGTATATATATAGATACAACAGCATATAAATATTGTTCTAGAGGAAATAAGCTATTTTTAAAAGTTTGAGCAATTCCATTCTATTTCTTTAAGAAAGATCTTGTAAACAATGTTATGCTTCCTGAAGTGATGGTCTCAACTTACAATTCTTAAGAATGAAGCCTAATAAGCTGTTGAATTATTTGATACATCAATTTGATGTCTTGACAGAAAATGAGTTAATAAACCAACAATGACATGAATAAATCTACCTTAACATACGGGTATGTTCATATACAATTGAAACAATTGGAAAAGCTTTTTTTTTTTTCTTTTAATTTATATTACATTACAACCTGAAAGAAAATACCTTGGCACTATCCCTAAATTATAGTCTTTGTTTCTTTCACCAATTAATTTCATAAGGAACAGGAGGTTTTGCTTCCATGCCTACTATGTATATACCAATATGCATATTTCCATGTATGTAATTACTAGACTATGTTGTGGTCAAAGACCGTTTTTTTGGATCTCTGTAATAAATGAGAGTTTTATATAATAATCCCCAAATATCAAAAAGGGTTCTGCTCAAAAGCCAAAGCCTGAAACCATCCAGCTCCAGGAGAATGCTGCACATTTTTGTGGATTCAGGCTAGGTTGTACAAGATGGGAGTTATTAGATTTTTTTCTTTATTTCTCTTTCTCTTTTTTCCTTCTGTTGGCAAAATGAGTAGTTTAAAAAAAATCTGATTGGAAAAATGTATATTTACTGCTGAAATTCCTTCATAGAATACTTGTAATATCACTTAGAATTCATGGTTAATAAGTACCATACTTAACTGGTGATACTATTCCTTTTTCCTGCCTCCTTTTTCCCCTCTGTATCCTTACTCTCCCTTGATTCCTTTTAAAGGTGTACTATGGTCATCAAGCATTTTACCTCCTCAGCACTCCTCAGTATGCCAGAGTTTCTCTGGCAGTTCGTCTGCAGCCCATGCATACCCCAAGGGAAGATGTTTCAATGAGGAAAGGATAATATTTCTTCAAAACAAAACTCTTCTGTTGGTCGTTCGAGGTTCTGTTATGCAGTTTAAGACAGGATGCATCTCAGGCACAGGATCACCTGCGGAACTGGGGGAACAGGGGATTTTAACCTTCTCCAATTTATTTATGAGAACGCCAAATGCTTAGGAGTTAAATTTGCCTTCAGAAAGCAATGACAATTGACACAGCATCACTACATATCATCCATTTTCACTCCCTTCCTTTCCCCT
Source organism: Crypturellus tataupa (assembly GCA_034781795.1). Lineage (NCBI taxonomy): Eukaryota > Metazoa > Chordata > Aves > Tinamiformes > Tinamidae > Crypturellus > Crypturellus tataupa. The sequence continues at coordinate 3,200,083 of JAWLRI010000963.1, read as the reverse complement.
AAACAGGATGATCTCGCTTAATACAGGCACAAGGAAGAAACCTTAATGTTGCTTCCAGATACGTATCCTTGCCCGGTGAGCTTTTCAAGGTTTGGATTTCCTTGCCTGCCCTAACAAACAAGGTTCCAAGAAAAGGCAAAAACCCTATGGATAAAAGTTGCTCAAATGATGAAGTCTTTAAAACATTGCAATATCTCAGTGCTCTTCTTGCTGCTGAAGAGCAGCGATATCTCAGCTGCTCTTCAGCAGCTGAACTGAACTAACTCTTAATCTGCTTACTTCAGGTCTATTCCCCAGCTTTCCTCCTGAAGAAGTATGTATCTGAGCATAATGCACATCTACATATCACCTCTCTTTAACGCTCCCAATAGTTTAATGCTCCAGATCTTTGCTATAATGAGCCCTGAGCTGATATTTTGCCTAAAAAATATGTCTTATGATAAGTTAATATTGTATATTTCAGATCTCCTCAGCTATCACCACTCATTTGTTCTTTCAGCAAGTTTTTGCTATGAAGATATCTTCAAGAAAGGTATTAGGTGATGGAGGACTGGCTGGATGACACAACCCAATGGTTGGTGAAAAATGGGACTGAGTCTGGTTGGAAAAAAGCTATGTACGTAATAGGAAGAAGGGCCAGGCCACATGAGAAGAATATAAACACATTGTCAGAGAATGCAGGGATGCAACGAGGAAAGCTAAGGCCTGTTAGGCCTTAAGGGGCAACAGGAAAGGCTTCTACAAATACATCAGCAACAAGAGGAAGGCAAGGGAAAATGTTAGTCATTTTCGGGGAGGGTGCCTTGGTGATGGAGGATGCAGAGAAGGCCGAGTTATTAAATGCCTTCTTTGCTTCAGTCTTCACTGCTAAAGTCAGTCCCCATGTCCTGAACCTGGAGACAAGAGAGAGAACCAAGAGAGAGGAGGACTTTCCGAGGGTTGAGGAGTTAGGCATTAGTTAGGCGTTATTTAGGCAAACTGGACACCCACAAATCTATGGGCTCAGGTGGGATGCACCCAAAGGTGCTGAGGGAACTGGCAGGGGTCATTGCTTAGCCGCTCTCCATCATCTTTGAGAGATCATGGAGAGCGGGGGAGGTACCAGAGGACTGGAAGAAAGCCAAAGTCACTCCAGTCTTCAAAAAAGGCAAGAGGGAAGACCCGGGCAACTGCAGGCCAGTCAGCCTCACCTCCGTCCCCAGAAAAGTGATGGAGCAGCTCATCCTAGAGACCATCTCTAGGTATGTCAAGGAAAAGAAGGTGAGCAGCAGTAGTCAGCATGGATTCACCAAGGGAAAGTTGTGCCTGACGAAGCTGAAAGCCTTCTACAATGAGGTGACCGGCTGGATGGATGATGGGAGAACGGTGAGTGTTGTCTACTTCGACTTAGGCAAGGCTTTCAACAGTCTCCCATAACATCCTCAGAGGAAAGCTTACAAACTGACCTGTGAAGTGGACTGTGAAGTGGATTGAGGACTGGCTGGATGACAGAGCCCAAAGGGTGGTGATAAATGGGACTGAGTCTGGTTGGAGGCCTGTGGCCAGTGGTGTCCTGCAAGGGTCAGTACTGGGCACGGTGCTCTTCAACTTGTTCAGCAGTGACTTGGATGAGGGCACTGAGTGCACCCTCGGTAAGTTTGCAGGTGACACCAAACTTGGAGGAGTGGTCAACACTTCCAAGGACTGTGCGGCCCTTCAGAGAGACCTAGACAAGATGGAGAGTTGGGCAGACAGGAACCTTATGAGGTTCAGCAAGGACGAGTGCAGGGTCCTGCATCTGGGGAGGAATAACCCTGGCACCAGTACAGATTAGGGGTTGACCTGCTGGAAAGCATCTCCGTGGAGAGCAATTTGGGAGTCCTGGTTGACAACAGGTTAACCATGAGTCGGGAATGTGCTCTTGTGGCCAAGGAGGCCAATGGGATCCTGGTCTGCATCAGGAGGAGCATTGCCAGCAGATGGAGGGAGGGGATCCTGCTCCTCTCCTCAGCTCTGGTGAGGCCACACCTGGAGTACTGGGGGCAGTTCTGGGCTCCCCATTACAAGAAGGACATTGAGCTTTTAGAGAGGGTCCAGCGGAGAGCCACGAAGATCATTAAAGCATTTGTCATATGAGGAAAGACTAGGAGAACTGGGCCTGTTTATTCTGGAGAAAAGAAGGCTGAGAGATTTGATCAACATGTTCAAGTACCTGAGGGGTGACTGGAGGGAGGATGGGGCCAGGCTCTTCTCCATGGTGGCCAGTGACAGGACGAGGGGTAACGGGTGTAAGTTGAAACACAGGAAGTTGCACCTCCATATAAAGAAGAATTTATTTCATGTGAGGGTGACAGAGCCCTGGAACAGGCTGCCCAGAGAGGCTGTGCAGTCTCCTTCTCTGGAGATCTTCCAGACCTGCCTGGATGCCGCCCTGTGCCACATGCTCTGAGTGTCCCTGCTGGAGCTAGATGGTCTCTAGAGGTCCCTTCTAACCTCAACCATTCTGTGATTCTGTGATTTGAGGTCTGTATGTAAAGCCATGTGGGAGGTATAATGAGCCAAAACAAAGAAGCTGACATCTTGCTCTAGATGTCAGCAAGAGAGTCGCTGTATCAGACTTCAGACTCTAGTTTGGGATGAATGATGGACACTGACATTTTAAGTTCTGACTCTCTTACAGAGTCATAATAGCAAGCTTAATAACAAGAAAAGTTTCAATTTGCTTACATCATACCAGTATGTGCAGAAATTTCCATAAGATTAGGACACAAACCCTGCCTAAAGTAAGCTTTTGTTGGTATAACACAAACTATCAGCTACATAAAGCAGATAAGGCTTCTCACTCTGGCTTCAGACTCAAAAGCTTTGATACAAATGTATAAACAATCATTTAAGAAAAGGTGATCATTTAAGAAAAATATTCACCAAACGTGGCTGCACATGAATATTTCCCATGTCACTCACTTGTCTGCCATTGTTTGTAGAAGCTGGAGTGCTTTCATACACTAGCTCTGTGACCACCCAGGCTCAGACAGAAGTTTGTAATTTCAGAGGTATTATGTGGCCAAGTATTATGAGTTTACATGGGGATAAATATCCTTTTGTTGAGTGAGTTAAAGTCATAGAGAAGATGCTGATATGTTCTGTGCCCAGTTTAATTTACCTGTGTTACATCTAGAACATGATAGGGTAAAGTTCAAAGCAAGTTCTCTCTGCATAAGTCCCTAAGGAGTTTTTAGAGACCTCTGCTTCTCTGTGTTGTTGTTAAATGGTATTTTCTACGCTGTGTTGTAAAATTCACCCCAGAAGAGCAGAAATGGCTTGTGGTCAATACAGTGTGTTATTTTCAGAACAATGTACCTGTTCTACAGCCTAGACTGACTAATATCACTGCACGTTACCTGCTGCCATCTGGCTCAGCAGTAAAAGGATAAGGCAACCAGATGTTCCAATTAACTAGTTAGTTAATTAATGGGTTATTTCACCACCACATATCCAAATATGCAGGTCCAAAAATATTGGGAGGATACCTAGGCTCAAAGTTTTGCTAACAACTTTTAGTCTTATAAATTCTGAATGTCTTTATGGTAAATACATTTTATTCTAGCCCTGGGGCTATTTTTTTTCCAATTTTTCCACAGTTATGGCATTGTCACTTGTGAGTCACAGAGAGAAAATAGTACAAGATCCTTAAATCTGTCAACCTGAAAGTTGAATATAGTATCACTCATCTGAAATGCAAAGACTGATAAATAGAAAAAGACTAACCTAACTATTTACCTTTTTCTCATTTCACAAAATTGCAATGCAGTTGTAATTGCAAAGGAATGGAGAAAATGAAAGAGGAGCCTGGACAGGCAAAATCTGCTGCCACTAACTGAGGCAGCAGATGACGCAGAATCATGGAAGAACTGAGACTGAGCAGACAAAGATTCCAATAAAGCAGAAGGGGATGAGAGCCCTGGATTGGTTGAGGAATGGACAGTAGAGCTAATTGTGGAAAACACTGTAATGATTTCAAAGTCTTCTGAAACTGAGCTTGAAATATAATTCAAATCCCAGTGTCTCATTTCTTCTCTTGTCAAATATATATGTTGGGAGCCCTAGCAAATATCTACTGACATTGTGTAAACTGTGCAAAAAAAAAAAAAAAAAAACTCTAAGTGAATTTTCATAGGTAAATCAGAAAGCACATTCTGGATACGAAGGCCATCCTTCTTCCAAAGCTCATATCTATCCTTCAAACCCAAGCATACATGAGCTTTTCAAAGAGGAGATGTTAAAAATAATTTTAAAAAGCTGAAAATATTTTTCCTTAATATAATCCTTGGACTTTTGGCCAAAATTTTACAAATATATATATATATATATATATTCCAGCTGAGGTAAAAAACAGCATGGAAAATTTCAGCCCAAATAGTTAAATTTTGACAAAGTCATCATCAAACAGCTGCTAGCTATTTATGAAGAAATGTCAGACAACCTTAATAACAGGGACTGTTATCAGCTGGGCTATAATATACATAGCTGTGTGCACATACACTGCAATAGCTAACTATTCAAGATATTTCTGTTTATAAAAGGATTTACTCTTCCCACATAGATCTTAAGCAATTGCATGATGGCCTATGGTGCTTGGAAAATTTTTATTGGCAAATGTATTATGTGACTGCATTACCTACATGTGGCAAAGTCATGACTGATTTAAATACATCATGCCAAGACAGACTATTAGCCAGAAAATACTATTATGTGTTCTGTTTCTATCGCATACTTTAGAGCTGGTTAGAAAGCTTTATTTCTTTTGCTTTCTTATGTATTTCATGTCTTTCTCATAATTTTCAAATGAAGAAAAGACAATTTTCATCCTAAGACACATTAATAGCAAACAAAATCTGTATTTTTATTTGAATCAAAATATGACATTTTTAACATCTGTCTTCTGTGACTTACAAGAATGCAGAGCAAACACAACTTTCAAAGGGATGCTGATGCTCCTTAAGCTTCTGACATATTTAAAAAGAAAGACTCGCTTCTGCATGATATGTATAATATGATATGTTGATAAAGGAAAATTAGAGTTTATGATTGACGTAAGTAAATACAAAAATTCTGTAACCATGTATTACATGATCATAACAGTAAAATAATCTTAATATCCTGTTCTTTCTCATAAATAGCTATGAATGTTTCAGCGAAGGAGGTGAACAGGACATAGCAAAAGTATGACACTGATCTCAAATCTTATTGCTTGTGTGAACTTTCAGTGGAATCACTCTCTGAAATATCAAACCTTTAGCAAAACCTTTTAGACTTTTGACTGAGAAAAAGTTAATCTTTGAGTATAAGCTTACATCTGACTCCAGCTGAACTAGGAGTACTGGAGAAGTCCACCAGAACCTAACTGAGGTGGTTACACAGGACAATTGTGCCTTGCAAAGGCAGATCAGCGGATGGACCTAGAAGCAGAAGCTTTTTTTTTTTTTTTTTTTTTTTTTAAATGAATCTTCATTAATTAACAAGAGTTAAAAAAAAAAGGACATTGTTCCAATGCTGTCAGGCTGTCAGCTAGCTACAAGGAGATTTTTCCATTTTAGGTATTGTATTTCGATTTCAAATGTAATAGCCTGCCAAATGTTTATCCAAATATCTTAATTAGAGTAAAAATATTCAGATAATTAGAATGTCCTGTCCATGACTCTGAAATATCTTGCCTCCCCCCCTCTGGCCATTTTCTAATCTCCAAGGTAATTCACACTCCAAAGTCCTGCTTGGCTTTTATATATTTCCCCCTGCACATTCATCGCAACCTTAAAAACACAGCTGTACGCAAAAAAAACTTGTTCTTCATTGTCTAGTTGCACTTAATTGAAGCTGTTCTTGGAAAAAATAATTTTCTTCCAAGATATTTTCTGTGCGCTGTGATGCTTTATTTTTATCTATTTTATTTATTATTGTCATTTGCTTTCCTAAGTATTGCCCTGAGCATCTTGGAGGAGTTGGAAGTTGGTGGTTATGTAAATAAACTTATTATTGCTCCAGATGTTTGTTGCATTTGAGGGCCAAATTCTACTCACAATTAGACTAGGGAAATCCTGCTGTCTTTAGTGTGTTTGCCACAGAGAAAGGAAAGCAGTCACTGACTCTGAGTCTGTTTCAATCAGTTTTTGTTTTTCTCTCAAGGTTTCTACTTCTTTTGTGAGACAGACCCTTAATTTCTGGGCAGTTCTCTGCATTTTCTTTTAGTAAAAGATACATAGAGAATGCTAGAAAATGTTAAAGGGATTATGTAGACCTTTCTGAAGAATGTTTTACAAGTTAAATAAATACCATGAATACAGTGTTTTCATGCAATATCTGTATTGAATTATTTTCATTCATTTGCTATATTCTGTGGTTTGTATTTTCATTTAAATTATTTTAAAAGTAGTTCTTTAAAACATTTTTCCCTCAATAAGATCCTTAAGCCTTGAGTTCCCAGCTCAGTTTTTGGTTGAACACCACTCATTTGTCCCGTTCTAAAATGCAGTTCTTATTATGTGCCCATGACAAGTCCTGAGACCATTCACCACGCAGACGAACATGCTGCTCACTACAAACTTTTGAAAGCCAAAGAATATGCCATGGAATAAGCATTCAACCTCAGTATTTAATCAGCTAGCCTCTGATATACGTTTTTATCTTCCCATGCACTGGTCTAATCCATTTTATACTCTTCAGTATAGCCACCTTTCCTTCATACCTCTAAAGGGAAAGATGGGAAGTAACTGGAAAGATGTTCTTTCTACATAATAGTACCAGATATTCTCATCCAAAAAAATATGCTCTAAAATGGAAAGCGCCTGTCACACAGGACTGCTGCCAGGAGGCAAATCCTCAAAAAAAGGGATGAGAAACAAGTGCCTGGCTTCTTGTAAGATGATTCTGTTTTAAATGATAATAACAACAATAACCACCCCTATGCACACCACGGTATGAAAAAGTAGTTGGCTGTTATCAGCAGTTACAGTTATGGTAAAATATATGTTATAGTTACATTGCATAGTTCTAGCATCACTTTTAAAATTTAACATACTTTATTTCCCCCCTAACTCTTCCACATATCATTGCCTTTTCTGATGGTTTATACTAGCCAGCAGAGGAAGATTATGACAAAAGTAGATTGGGAGAAGGAAAAATTAGCTGGAATCTATGTTAAGAATGTGTGTTTATTTAGTATATTTATTCAGGTCAGGTAATTTCTGGTCATTAGCAACTTTAAAAACATTTCGTAAATAACAAAAAATAAAATGAAAAATCCTTAAAAAACCAGTCTAGAAACTCCAACATAATCAGCTCTTGCAACGCTATTATACCTTAAACAGTCTATCATTCTTCAAAATCCTAGGAAAGTGTCTATGTTTCCCATTTGAGGTTAAGCAAACCAATCAAATTTGTTCCACAAGCATCACACTTAATTTTTGGTTGCCAGTGGATTTGCATCTTATGAGTGACTGAATAAACTAGAAAACGTTGTCCAGTGAAGAGATTTTGACTCATGAGTGCATTTGCCTGATATCTGATAAAAGTTCAAACTCCAGGTCACATTTTCCCTGCAGGTAGGTCTTTCAAACAAAGAATCATGGAATAGTTAAAGTTGGAGGGGACCTCCAGAGGTCATCTAGTCCAACCCCCCTGCACACGCAGGGTCGCCTAGAGCACGTGGCACAGGGCTGCATCCAGGCGGGTCTTGAAGATCTCCAGAGAAGGAGACTCCACAACCTCTCTG